>LOEQ01004290.1:0-74653 GCA_001685075.1 Bramus lutescens
CAGTGTGCCTCTGATAACCAGTGCCCCAACAGTGTGCCTCTGATGACCAGTGCCCCAATAGTGTGCCTCTGATAATAACCAGTGCCCCAACACAGTGTGCCTCTGATAACCAGTGTGCCTCTGATAACCAGTGCCAAGAGGATCCTTCTAAGAGCTGGGCTGTTTGTGCCTCTAAGGGGGATCAGTTAGGTTTCTGAAACATAGAGCTTGCAATAGGGCACAGTTTTAGTACTCCAAGGAACAGATGTAAACAACTGTGATCAGGCCGTGGCAACACCATCCAAAGTGCAGTTCCCTGGAGGCCTGTGCCCATCAATAGCAATTCAGTCATCCTGGACAGCTGGTCAAGCATAGTCCACACGCCATGTTGTCAAGGATTGGCCACTCCTCCTGGCTTTGTGTTTTTCCCTCTCTAGTGACTGCCAGTTGAGTTTACAGAACTTAGTATCTGACATTTATTATTAAACTAATTCTCTGCCTCTCTATCTTGGTATCTCTGTCTCTTTCTCCCTCCATTTCTGTTGTTTCTGTTTGCTTTGCTTTGCTTTGTTTTGTTTTGATGTTGTGTCTCTCGGGCTGAGAGGTCTCCTTTCCCTTTTGCCGATAAGCTCCTTGGCAGCCATGCCTATGGGGAGCTAGTTAATTTTCTGGCTGCTTTAAGTGAGCCTAGGCATTTCACACTGTCCCAGATGTGCTGAAAGGAGACATCGGGTCATGGGGTACTTGCAGGGCTCCAGCCATGCCATCATTTTCACCCCTCGTCTGGAACGAGCAGGTGTGATGTCTGTTGCTCACCACCCTAGCCAGCCAGGGTCTAGATGGTAGAGCCCCAGGGGTGAGCCTCCTCTACCACAGGTCAGGGGTGTCTGGCATCTGCTTCCCTCCAGCAGAGGACGCTGACAGGGGAAGCCACATGTGTCCCTCTTGGCTGCCATCCTACCCCATCTTGGGAAGGTCTCCATTTCATGTCACCAATTGTCTGCCAGCTTGAATTGAAAGCCAGAGCCGTGCTGGGCCCTAGAATTTTTTGGATGTTTGGTGGGTGACACTTGTATCAGCAGAGTGCTGGGAAAGAGGCGAGAGCGCTGAAAAACGCCTCCCTTGGCTGGGAGGCAGGAAACCTAACTCTTAGGCTATTTGTGCCATACGGCTGTGGAAAAGTTGACACACTGCTCCATAGTGAAACTTCTCTGAACAAAATGGGGATGATTCTGTTCCTCAGAGCTTCTGAGGCCAGTGGGTAGGTTCAGGAAGTGTGTTCTACAGTACCTGGGCTCAAAGTCTACCAGCTTAATGCTCATAATCCAAGAGGATTATTGATCATTGTGTGGCATCTCTACCAGGCTTGGTGCTCTCTGCTGAATGAAGCCCATTTCTTTTCTCTTGGGCCAAGCTCTCAAGCTCCTCAGAGAATCAGTGAGTCCTTCCCTCCCAACAGCTTGACAGGCGAGCAAATGGCATGGACAGAGTACACAGGTGCACAGGATGGAGCCCTGTCTGCTCAGACAGCAACATCCCTGGGCATGAGCAGTTCCCATCTCTGTGCTCAGCAAAGGGGTTCACAATAAGGCAAGAGAACCGAACTTGTCATTAGGGGCTATGTTCTGCCTTGTAAGTGCCCAGGGCCCCTGAGAGAAACTCCACAGCTGGGGACATGGGCCTAGATGCTGTCTGGCAGCACCAGGTCTTATGATCCCAGCGAATTTGGCCAGATGCTGAGGAATGGGCTAGAAGTCCAAGGGATTGACACCAGGGAAGGAGGATTCTGCCCAGGTTCAGCAACATACGGCTCTCAACTGGGAAAGGAATGTTCCTGAATATTGTAGGGGACAGAGCACGAGGCACAGGGCATTGACATGGACTGCTGGCAAAAGCTTGGGGACCAGGCAGGGGTGAAGGATGAAGGCTCCCTCCACTCTGGGTGAGCACCCTTGTCTGCCTGAAGCAGAGGCTTTTCCTTCCATGCTCTGGCGGGAGTGCCAGGAGTTTCTAATAAGGTCCTGAGAAGGGTCTCCTTCTGTAGATAATTCTGGAAGTTTTCCCCTTAGAATCTCAGAATAGTCACCTTAAGCTAGGCCATGCCCACAAGACTGGGGGACCAGGCAGGTGCCAAGAAAACCCTTGTTTTCCTAGAGCAACATCTTCAGGAGGTGCCCTCCTACTGGAGCAGTGGGTCTGGGCAGCAGCTTCGACACAGGCAAAGAGGGATCACTTTGTTGCTAGGTGAACATGATCATATACTATGTCACCATTTGCTCTTGGTTTTTAGTGTGGATGTTTCTTCTCAGTCACTGAAATGAACATTTAAAATGCAAATCATGGGCCAAGGAGGTGTCTCAGTAGGTAAAGACACTTGTCATCAAGCTTGCTGACCTGAGTTCAATCCCCAAAACACACATGGTGGAAGGAAGAGAGAACCAATCCATGCAAGCTGTTTTCTGACCATCACGTGCAGACCATGGCATATGTGTGTACCCTCCCTCCACACATTAACATAAATGTAATAAAAAACCAAAACACAAATTACTCAAGCTGCACCCATTTGGAACAAGCCAATTTCAGAGCAAAGGATGAAAAAGAAAGTGCTGCCCACCAACCTACAGGAAGTGGAGTCTAGTGCATTTTCTCGCATCCCATGGGTTAAGCTCTGTGAACCATATGGACACATCCAAAGTCAATAGAGCATAAAGGCAACCCTTGCAGAGCCGGTGCCACTTAACACGGCAACTAACAACTGAAAGGGAGAGCCACTGACCGGTGGTGGCAGACAGGCAATGTTCCACTTGGAGCACAGATTGTTCACTTTTGCAGCTTATATTATTATTATTCCCTGACTGTGGCTGGGGATCTTTCCCCAAATCTGCATATCTGCATAGCTCTTTAGGAGATGGACAAGCCTTTTCTTCCTCCCTTCTTTCCTGATGATATTTTATACACATGTAAAAATTTCCATTTTAATTGTTAATAGTCAAAAAAATTGTTAATAGTCCTGGGGATGAAACCTAGGACTCTGCGCATATTGGACAAGTGCTTTTCCGCTGAGCTGCCTCCCCACACCAGACCCTTTGTTCTTTCTTTTGGGACAGGGTCTTGCTATGCCTAGCCATGAATTTGTTTGTGATCCTGCTGCCTCAGCTTCCTGTGTAGCTGAAATTAAAAACATTTAATCTCCCTTCTCTTCCAGCCTCTCCGCCTCCCAGGAAGTCTCTCTATATAGTCTAGATTGTCCTCAAATGTGTGATCTTCCTGCCTCAACCTCTTCAGTGCCATTAGAGGCATATACTACCGTATCTGGTCATTAAATCAGATAGTTCAGCAGTATCAGGTAATTAGGAATAGAGTTGTATTCCCACCTTCACCATCTATCCCTACATTTATTGAATACTGATCTCCCTCTGTCCCTGGAAACCACCATTCTGCTTTCCATTTCTAATATGCTGAGCACTCCAGAGAACCGACGTAAGTGCCATTGTACGTACCGGCTCTGGGTCTGGCTTATTTCCCTTGGCTCATTGTCTTAAAGATTCGTTCCTGTTACATAATGTGCAGAATTCCTTTTAAGATGGGGTGAAGGTCTGGACACACCTACCAGTTGTGTTTATTCACGTGTCTGGTAGCTAGACTCCTGGGTTGCTTTTACCATCTAGTTCCTGGGAGCAAGGCAACAATAGGTGCACATGTCTTCTAGCCTCTTCTTGTGGGTGTACAGATAGAGGCAGAACCCCTGGAAGCCTGTTAGTGCCATATTTTGTTGTTCTGAGAAACTGAATGATATTTCTCACAGATCGGGGGTCTTTCTTGCCTGTGCTGTGGTGGTCAGGGCTTCTGCTCCTGATGGTGGGTTTGCTCATCACCACCTACTCAGTCTCCTTCTCTCTTGATTGGAAAAATTACTGAGGATTATCTTTAGGTTTTCCAATCTATTTATTTGGATTTCATTTACCATTATAATTTATCTTTTATGTAATTTCTATCATGGTACCCGTCACCAGAGGGTCGCTGCCAGCTAACAAGCTGATTTAAAGTCATCTGTAGGTTAATCCAGTTCTTCAAGATGGTAAAAAGCTCATTTTAACAAACAATTCTCAATTAGAATCGCTAGAATTTTCTTTAATTGGTAAACAAAGGTCAGCATGTGGCATCTCTCTGCTTCTGTGTCTAATTCAAGAGGCAGCAAAAATCGAAGAGAATAATTGTTAATATTCATTGGGGTGGAAGGATGTGAGACCAGGCAAGCAATGCTATGGTTTGGTCAGGCTTCTTCAAACTCCCTGGCAACCCAGGATGACTTTGTTACTCAAGTACAGAAGTCTTTTCTCTAGACTTAGCTGGAACTCCTCAGGCATTTCCTAGGCTGGGAGATAAACTTAGCAGCCCAGGGACCTCTAGCCAATAAGCTACTGAGTCTGAGCTTCAGATTCAGCCCAGGTAATGTTTCCTGACACCATACGGCCCCTTAGTCCCTGCTGCCATTCCTGGCCCCTTGTAACAGGTAGGAATGAGTTGTTATGGCCTCCTCTGGGCTCAGCATGGACCAGTGGCTGAGTCCTGGCTGTATCTCGTTGTAATCTTTTTTTCTCTCACACCAGTGAGAACAGCTATTCTTCCTCACTAGCCACCGTCTCTTCTGCACACATTCCTGGAAGCACAATTAATAAAAACTCAGAGATAGAGATTGGGGTTCAACCTGAAGGTCAGAAAAACAAAACAGCCAACCACTGGCTCTCACCTTGACCTCAGTTCGGAAATGGTGATCCTGCCTCCAGGAATCTCAGAATGAGACTTTGTCTGTGAGCTGTCTCCTCCCATTTTATATTTCTCTCTAAGTGTGGGATTAAAGGTGTGAACTACTGGGATTAAAGGCATGCATCAATGGGTTTCTATGGCAACTAGTGTGGCTACTGGGTGTGTGTTACCACTGCCTGATCTGTAAGGCTGACCAGTGGGGTTATTTTATTCTCTGATCTTCAGACAAGTTCTATTCATTAAAATACAAATGAAATACCACTGCAATCCCTAATGCTACCACCGAACAGCTAAAGGGAACCATAACATACATGGATGCAAAGAGGGGATGAGGGAAGAGAAGTACCTAATGCCTAGAAAATCAGACTTCATTGGGAATTGCCCTGCCTTAATGTTCAGGTCAGTTGCCTCTGAAAGCCTGTTTATCTGTAAAAAAGGCATTCCTTAGAAAAACAGAGATAATCTTACAACTTCTAAAGCCAAACATACTCACTTTGTGGTTTCAAGTATACTTCCTTTCAGAATGGGGACTTCTGTGGGAAGGTAAATAACAGGCTGCACACATCTCCTTCCTTGGCAGAGGCAAGCAGGACCTGTCCTCTGCCTGTCTCCAGAGGTCTCTGAAATTTCAGTCCTTGAAACTTGCAAGTCATGGAACCACTGATCCAACTGTAGGAAAACTCACTCTTGGACCAGGGTTCAGGATCAGTTTTCAGGCCTATTGCTCTCTGGTATGGCTACCTTTTCCAGGAAGGACTTGGGCCCCTGACTCTTTCTTGTTATTCCATTTCTGCTTGGAAAGAAGAAAGAAGGAAGGAAAAGAAGAGATGGGTCCACTAAGCTTTATCATTGTGTGTGCAAATGTGTGTATGTGCATGCACACCTGTGTGAACATAGTAGAGAGCTTTATCATTGTATGTACAATGTGTGTGTGCATGTGTGTATACCTGTGTGAACATAGTTCAGTGAGCTTTAACATTGTGTGTGCAACATGTGTGTGCATGTGTGTATACCCGTGTGCACATCAGTGAGCTTTATTATTGTGTGGGCAATGTATATATGTATACATGTGTGTATGCCTGTGTGCACATTTCTCTCTATATACACTAGCTTTCGATGGAATAACTCTTCTCTACTGTTTGCTTACCAATATGCCTTCTTTGTTTTATTACTGTCTCTGTTCCTAATTGCCTGTCAACAAAAACAGAACAAAGCAACAACAACAACAAAACCCCAACTATTTTAAAGTTGCTTGCAGAAACCACACCACCACAGTGAAGAGGTAATCTTTAATTATACATTTTCTTACACAGGGAATTATTAATGATGCAGCTGGAAATTTTGCACTGAAATTGTGGGGTGGGGGAGCTTAAGGGTGTTTAACCAGGGCAGCTGTCCACACTGATTTCAAAGAAAAATAGATAATCTGAAATTATCTGTGTGAACAAGGTGGCCATACCAAGGATTTGTGTTCACCCTGCTGAAAGTCGATTGGGCTATGTTTGCCATTGTTCTCACAGCATTCCTCTGAGCCTGGAGGTGATACAGTGTTCAGCTTCCTGGGTGTGACTTGCGGCAGAGAAACAGTCAGGAAATGGTAGAGGCCGGCCGGCTGTTTTCATATGCTTGCCAGTGAGCAGATAAGTCTGTATGTAGTCCAGGCTGGCCTCGAACTCTAAACTCTCCCGGCTCTACCTCCTCAAAAGAGATTGGCGAGTCTTTCTCATTTGGTTTTTTTGGGGGGGGCTTTTTATGCCATATTGAGCCAAGAGATGGTATGAGTGGCCCACAGTGGATCATGAGCTACTCAGCTAGCACACAGGACCCCTCACAACTGGAAGAGTAACACAAGAACACTTCTCTGGGTGGACCAAGAGGAGCAAGATATGGAATGTATGAATGCTTTTCTGTCTTAATCCATGGTGCACTAAAAATTGAACAATCTCCAAGGAGATTAGATCAGTATCCAGCCAATGTTCAGTCTGCACCATGCATGCACTTGGGAGACCCCAAGTAGGCTACTTGGGGGTAGGGTGACACTTTGGGGTGTTCCTCCCTGGAAATCCCTCCCACTCATAAGAGTTCTTTCTTATTTCTCCTTAACACTTTGATGCTGTTCAGGAGAATGCTGTGGAGTAATCCTTCTGCACACAGTGTGAGTGCATGTCACTATGATTGATTTAATAAACAAGCTGTCTGGCCAATAGCTGAACAGAATAAAGTTAGGTGGGAAAGCTGAACTGAGAATGATGGGATGAAGAAGGGAGGAGTCAGAGGAGACACTAGCCAGCCACTGAGGGAGCAATCAATTAGTGACGGAAATGGGGAAACAAGCCATGAGCCACATGGCAGAGGGTAAATAAGAAATATGGTTTATTTAAGTGTAAAAGTTAGCTAGTACCAAGCCCGAGCTATCGGCTGACCATTTATAATATAAATAAAATAAACCTCAGTGTGGTCATTTGGAAGAGACTCTCAGGATGGGAGGCTTTACCTACAGCTCCTGTCCTCATTTCCTATTCTTCTTGGGTGTGAGACAACAAACTCGGAAGTCATTGGCTTGGTGACTTGGGTGACTGTTGACAGCCAGGTACTGCAGCTGCCTGACTTTTGACTTGCCAAGAGCCAAGAAAATCTCTGTTGTTCTAAAAAACAAAACAAAAAACAAACAATAGCGACCAATAACAAAACCGCACACCATTCAGCGTCTGTTTAAATTACCCAGGGCAGAGGAGTGGATGGAAGTGAGATGATCGGTCGTGTGCTAGCCACTGTGGGCACTGGGTGAGGAATGAGGTCACTGAACTAGTCTCTGTCTTTGTACACAGGTTTGAAAATATACAAATTAAAATGAAACAAACGTTGATAATTGTCTAAAATAAGATACTTTCCAATTAAATATTTCCTAGATGTATAGGGGACACTATTCTTTCTTTAAGCATGCTGGGCCCTTAGGAAGATAGCACTTTAACTAAATTCATAATAACTCACTTTTCCTCAGAACTCCCCAAATCGATGCCATCTCTCTGACCTTTAGGACCTTTCTCCTAACTAACAACAATTGAATTCTGCAGTTGATGAGAAATATCAGTCTGGTCAGAGTGTGGTAGGGAGGTAGCTAAGGTCCCCCCCCTTAAGTTTTTGGAAACAGGGTCTCATTATATAACTCAGGCTAGCCTAGAAGCAATGGCCTGGACCTGGCAGTCTTTCTTCCTTGGCCTTCTAGGAGTACAGGATCGCCACACCCTGCCCACATCAGCTTTAAAAGGAAGAAGTTCTCGTCTAGATCCAGATAGTGGTTCCAGAAGCACCTTCACTGATGCTGGTAATTATGAAAGAGGAATTTATGGCTGCCCAGGAAGCTTTTAAAGGGCCTGCATATAGAGAGGGAGAAGATTTAAATGATTTTGTTGTTTGGAAAGGCAGAAAAGATATGCAGCATAAAAAACCCCAACACATCATGGATTCTCAGACAATTCGGAAAAAAAAATGTTGGGAAATAGTGTTTTGTTGGTATCTTAATATATATGTTAAGATATTATATGTGTATGTTTTTATTATATACATATATACATGTTTTACTGAAAGCCTGAGCTGAAAATTCAGCGTTAAGAGTGGAGTCCTTATTCTCTTTAAAAAGCTCCTTGCCATCACTCAAGATTGGCAGGCTCCCCCGTGGAGGTTTAGGTGTTTGTTTATTCATCCTTAAAGGAGGCCAAGAGACGAATCCTCACTGCTAGAGTCGCTACTTTGTTAGGTAAGGTTCATTTTGAACTTTCCACAAGCAAATGGGATGGTGTTGCAGCTACTAACAGGATGTAAGCATCCTTGTGTGCGTAGGGTGTATGGGGAGGGGTGGGGATGGGAGGATGTAGCAGTGAGGCCCAGCACGCCACAGAGCACTCCACAACCTTGCTTAATTGGCTCCTCTCAGCCAAGAGTGTTTCCTTCAGAGACTCCTTGAAGGTGAAATGAGC
Source organism: Bramus lutescens (assembly GCA_001685075.1). Classification (NCBI taxonomy): domain Eukaryota; kingdom Metazoa; phylum Chordata; class Mammalia; order Rodentia; family Cricetidae; genus Bramus; species Bramus lutescens. The sequence goes on from LOEQ01004290.1 coordinate 8,724, forward strand.
TGTTTGCTCATTTCCAGGATTTGGGAAGAGGCCCTTGGTTCCTGGGTTTAAGGGCTGCTCAATCCGCAGCCCAACTTAAGATCTTTCTTCACCCTGACGGATAACACCATTTCTGTGGGTCAGGTTCCCACTTGTAGAATTGGAAGCAGCAAGACGTTTAACGCATGCTGTTGTAGCATCCGAATCTTAGAGAGCAAGAAGCGTTATCAGTCATTCGTAGACAAAGCACTACCGTTTCTATACTGAAATGAGTGGAACAGTCTAAGCTTGTTGCCTAGTCACAGCACAGCTGAAGTTCCTTTCGCGGTATGAAACTGCACAACCCGCAAGCTATTCTTGACCAAAGTTATTATACGCAGATTATGCATTAGATTTGAGATTGAGTTTGGATTGTTTAGAAAAATCAATCTACCCTCCTTTGGGAGATGGTCTAGAGAAGCAGATTTAAGACTGATCTGAATGTTTATTTTACTGTTAAAATGAGCCCAGAGTGATCTCGAGGGTCACACAGGAGAGGGCTAGTCATCTGGGGAGGTGAGTTCTGACATGGGGATCTTAAAAGTCAGAGATAGGGATAGTTCGCACAAGTTATTTCTGAAATTGAAATTAAATATAAGATTAAAATCGTGGTCTTACCACTTTTCTTCAGTGGGCTCTTCCTATATTGATGGAGAGGTAGGCCTTTAGGACATCGGGCAACAGCATCTTCTTGTACCCAGCAACACTGAGTCTATGTGGTGCCCAGTTGTTCTCTGTTATCTTCCAATACATGAACTCTATATGAATAGAATGGTGTGCTATATTTTCTTCTATGACATGTCATTCTCTCAGTTCTCTTTTTAATCTCAAAACAAAATGCTTACTTTTGCTATTAGTGTTCGAAAGTTTTTTTAAAGTCTTTGTGTGTTTACTTAACGTCTGTGTGTGAGAGACAGCATGCATATGGGGGCACAGGATAACTCACAAGGATCAGTTCTCTCCTCTGTCATGTTGGTCTTAGGGACCAAGCTCAGGTAGCCGGTCTTGACTGCAATCGCCTTTCCCTGATGAGCCATCTTGCTAGTTTCTTATTGGTAAAGTCTAAAACCATGAGCCAAATCCTTCCTTGCTCTCATCAGTTTGTCTGTGGTTACTTTTCTATCCATCCGCACTGGCTCACAGAACACACTTCAGCCACCTCTATGAGGGATGTCTGTCCAATATGCTCTTGTATGCCATTACCATCTAAGTCATTTAGGAGGGTCTCTCTGACAGCAGTTTCCAAAGTTGGGGATGTCATTGTCCTTTATCTTCAGATTAACAATGGGTAGCACTAGGAGATGATTTTCTAAAAAATTCTATTAATCATACACACAACAGATGGGAGATGAAGTTCCAGTCACTCATGTCAGATTAATACAATTTTGAGACACACCCGTCCTGATGACACTGAAGAAGAGGAAAAGCACACTATGCAATCTGATGGGTTTGTGAGTGTATTTTATGAAACGCTGGCTTGCTCTCCTGCACATATCCCAAGTAACCTGGCCTAGGGGGAAGCAGGGGCAGAGCCACATATCTTGCCAGGTTGAGTCAGGCTAGTGCAGCTGCTGGCTGGGCACGAACATGGGCGGCCACCTGTGGCTCTCAGAACAGCTGTTTGGTAGAGGGCCAGACAAAGCCCATCATGGGCTGGAGGCAGGAGGCCAGTTGGGTGGCCAGTGCATTCTGGCATAGGCTGAAAGAACACCTGGTTCCACTCTGTGGACCTACCACAGAAGGTCAAAGAATGTTCTCACTGGCGGCAACCTGATGGCTTAAGTTTTCGGGTCCCAGTGGTCCTACTCAGACTGAAATAGAGAAAAACTCACCATTCTTCCTATGCTGAAAGCAACATGGGAATCATTGTGTTCTATGCTCAAGGAGGTCATTGGGGATGTTTGGAAAAGAGGTGAGAGCTGTCGAGCAAGGATGGGCTCCATGACTTACAGCCAGGCTTTCCAGGGACGGTGACTATGCCCTCAGATGGCTGTTACAGATAGCTTTTGTCCTAGAATGGCTCTGATCTCCTTCCCCACAAATGCTAACTACACACTTACAAACTGCTTTGGTCCTCAACCATCATTTTGCCATCAGACACTGATCCTTCTCTCGGAACATGAGCACCCACTGTACCAAGGCTCATCCAACTTGAACCCTGGGGTCCTTCCTACTATTTTCTAAGAATGAGGACCCCACTTGTTCTGGATTCATGAGTCAGGTTCTCTCTGGCCTCTAGGCCTCTTCCCTAACTTCGCATCCCAGATGTAGACAGCATCCCCCACACCCCCTGGCAAGGAAGCAGCAATCCTCTCACTGACTCTGTGATAGTGACTACTAGCTGGCTGATGGTGCTTTCCCCTGGGTTCTGCTGTAACCTGTCGAACGAGGGAGCAAAGCATAGGACGTGAGTGGCATCGTTGCTAAGTAAATCTGGGTCTGTTGAAGGGGTGAATGATTTCTCCCACTCCTGGGGTGGCTCTAAGCCAGCATTTCCTACCGTTGTGTTTGTTTGGGATTTCAATGACCCCAACAGCAATTTACTATGCACACAGTACTGTGAATACATACGGTTACGGGCTACCCACAATTACCCTTGCTAGGGCATTGGCTGGGGCTCTTCCTCTGTCTGCCTCCCAGCAGCCTTGAGTGAGCAGCTCTTTCCTTCCCAGGCCTTCCCAGCGTGTTGCCTTCTCCCCTGGCACAGTCCTGAAATCCAATGGAATCAGCCAGTCATGTACTGAAACCATGAACCAAGAAAAGTCCTTCCTTCTTTTAAGTTGTTTCTTTCAGGTACCAGGTACTTCTTCAGCTGACTAGCACTGGAGAGATCCAATTTAAGATCCGAGAGGATTGGTTTTCACAAGTAATAAGGCCCAGATAATGAACTATCCCTGGTCAGACAAGATGCTCTTTAACCTTGCCGTGATACATAATATTCAGGTTCCTTAGTGTCCAGAAGTAAAGACAACCAGGCACTGCAGGGCTGTGTGTCATTTCGATGAAAACAGGACCCTGTGAAGCCATTCTCGTTCCTTACATAGGTCAAGGCTCTCAACAGGCTAAGGAAGGCATGAACCAAAAGTCAACACCGGTAGAATAGTGGCTTCCCTCCCCTGCCAACCCACAGCCCGGTTTCTGGCCCCAGTCACTGCGCTTTGGATGGTGTTGCCGTGGCCTGATCTCAGTTGTTTACATCTGTTTCACGGAGTACTAAAACTGTGACCCTTTGAGAAAGAGAAGAGAGGTAAGATCACCTTGCTTTTGAGCTTGACTTTAAGTCTTGAAATCTGAAGCACAAAGCAACTTTGAGCAGCTGTTCTTTTGAAGCCTGTGCTAGGTTAGCCCACGTGTTCTAATGATGCGAATTAAAATCCCAAGTGCAGATAATCCTCTGCTACTCTTTACCCAGGGACTCATTCAGTGTCTGTACTGCAGCCGCTTATTTAGAATTGCCACTTCTCCTGGTCTAAGAGTTTTCTCTCTCTCCAAATTACATTTCTTTCTCATATATATATGCAAATTATGCCATTTTATTCTATGTGCTTTGGTGGAAGGTGTCAGACCCCTGGAATTGGAGTTATAGATATTCGTGAGCTACCATGTGGTGCTGGGAATTGAACCCCAGTCCTCTGGAAGAGTAGCCAGTGCTCTTAACCTCTGAACCATCTCTCGGGCCCTCTTTCTCCTTCTTTTTAAAAGAATTAATTGTATGCCAGCCATTTAAATTTACATTTTTGTGACCCAGCTCAATATAAAACTTTATTCTTAATTTACTTGGGTAAATACCATGCCTTTCGGCCTAGGGGTTGGACTAGTGTACCATAGGGAGCAGGAGAATCTGCTGGGAGTCAGAGTAGGAGGGTAGCATTTTACAGATATGAATCAGCAGGAAAGAGAGCATCTCACTGGACGCTTGAAAGCAAAGCACAAAAATAGATCTGATACAGTCACAGGAGCTTCAGTTAATGTAAGCTTCCTTCTTGGGTGTCCTTTCTCCCAACTAACCCTAGTAGACTTAATCTTTACAAATGTGGTGTATGGTTAAATGCTTGGTTCCCATCATCTCTTCATTAGTTGAGTGTTTATAGTGTTATCACATTTAGGGCCTAGGAGAGCCTAGGGGAAATACTCTCCAGCTCATTTGGCTCAGTCTTACTGACTGATTGATGATTGACAGGTTACTCTGAGATGGGGGTCTTGATATACAAAAAGGGCTAGCTTCATGCCTCCACCTACCAAGTGCTGTGATGATATATACTACCATGTCTGGCTCAGTCAATTTAAATGTGCAATATTGCATTTGCATGTATGGAACAAGGGATGATGGAGTAAAAACACCATCATGTTAAAAAATTCACGTCTTCTTAGTTAACAGATGAGGTTATTATTAAGAAAACATTAAATAGGGTCACATTTTTTCTGTATTATCGTCAGCCTAAGGGGAAATGTCTGAAGATGAAAAGGTGTGCCCATTATGTTTCTATACACCTGATGGACATATCATAGAACAATCCTTCAAGTATGAGTTCATTGTTTAGTACTCTTTCCACAGTGAAACATCTTGTATCTTTAATAACATGAATAATTTATAGGCGAGGAGAGAAAATGTGTAATGGGTGAAAGAAGGTGTGTGGCAGTGGCCATGGGTTCCCATCTAGCTTTAGAATAATGGGCTGGTGGGTGGTTAGCTATTCTGCAAGGGTAGCCCACTGGAAATCTCGAAGCCCCTGTGTTTATTAGAGCTAATACATTCAGACAGATGCAATCCCCAAGGGCGTGATAAGATTGCTGTAAAAACCTCCATCATGGCACTGCCTGGGTAAGCTTTGACTAGTGATGGTACCTACCGTAAACACCTCCATCATGGCGCTGCCTGGGTAAACTTAGGCTAGGGATGGTACCCAAAGGTACTAGGCACTTTCTGCTTCAAATGTAACACCAGCTCTTCAAGAAATAGACAATTTCGTCTGCATCATTTTTACAAGCTGAAATTTTATTTTATTATTTACTGAATTATCTATGTTAAAAAAATCTGTGCCTGGTATGAAATTTCACTCCATCAAGTGTTAAATGACTTTCATTCTCATTACAAGCAGGGGGATGAATAAAGGACAGCTGTTAGGGAACATGGCAATAAATTAGAATATAATTTACAAAAGCAAAAAAAAAGCAACAGTGTACAACATTAATACTGAGTATAAAATAACAAGCAACAACTAATCACAATGATACAAAGGTAATTTTGTTCTGTATTATTAAGGATACCTATAAAACATTCACTCAAATACATAAATTCCTAATGAAATGGACTACTGGGAAACCATACCTGTCTTCAGGGGTTCAATCATTTGGGTACATTTAACGTTCTTTTGGGGGTAGGCCATTATACCAGTGGCAGACACTGCTCCCAGCCATGGGTACTCTTGTACCCTAAGTAGTCAATATATCTCACAACTTTTGGAGTGCCTGCCAGAGCAGTTCAGCCTCCACTGAAATCCTTCTGTTACCATGTAGAACAGAGATTCGTGCGGCCACGTGAGTGGCTGCAGCAACTTCGGTGTTGTGATGTGTTATGGAAGATGTTTTTTGATTTGTTTAACCTGCTCAGATTTAAATCCAGGATCTAACTGAAAATACTGAGTCCTGATATATCCATGCTTTGTTCCCTTGTGGAAGGCTGTACTGCCCGTAGTAACAGCCTGCCCTCAGTGCTGGTACACTTCTGGAGAGAACATGGGCTGATCTCTTCCATTAACAGCAGCTGAGGCAGGTGCTGCATAGTACCTGGGGACAGCCCTTTTGATGTTAGCTTCCAAGTGAGGTAAATACAGCTTTTTACAAGTACGGTAAGAAATCTTCTTGAGATAAAAGTATGAACTAATGTATATGTTGGTAGCAATCAGATCTGGACAGCAAGCCTGTGTCTAAACTGCCTCAGCATTCACCCAGTCTTCCTTATTTTACCAGGGCACATTAGCACCAAGTCAACTGTCCTTTGAAAAGGACCAAGGGGATTCAAGTCTAGGCCAGGCTTCCATAGCTGCCTTCCTTTAATGGAAGGACTACGCTGACACTTGGGCTGGTCTTCTCAGGGCAGTTAGATGGAGGTCTTGGCAATACTTTTTGTTTCCTTGAAAGCCTCCTCTGGAAAACTTGGGGATGGTATTGAGAGGGAAGCAGGGCATGATATGTGGCTGGTTACTCTGGAGGGTGGGGTAGCATCCAGCCCAGCTGGACACAGCAAGCCAGAAGCTGAAGAGCCTTTTGGTGACAGCGTTTCTTCTAAAGTCACCACATATGTGACACACTCAAGTGTAATTTCAGAGCACAGCGGTAGATATAAATGAGACATGCTCTTAAGTGAGAATATTCTCTTGGTTACAAAGTAGCCATTTAGTTGGTGTTTTAGATGATGGTATATGCTTGGGGCACATATGTGCACATACATGAAGGACTAAGGAGGTGTACTAGACACAAAGCACAGTCACCAAAGACCTACTGCAAGCCACAAGTGTTCAAGTACAAAGTGTTAATATAAACAAGTACCCTTAAAAAAAAATCTAGTTGTAGAGTCTTTTGATGGCAAGTTGTAAAGCCTGAAGATGGGAAGACCTAAGCTAGTCAGTTCCGTTCAGTAATATGTGATATTAGGGCTTGACTTGCCCAGGAAACCAGGTTTCACATTTTAATTGCCATTCAGAACACCCATAAAAATTACTTGGTTGAGTGACTATTAAACTTATACTTTGTGTTCTCTCTGCATGAGCTTTTCTTCTTTGGCTGTTATCCTTCCATACTTTAAAACGCACAGAAATAGCACATTTATATGCAAGCAGACTCATCTGTCCCCACACTCAGACTCACCTGCACACACGCACATATACACACGTACACACTTGCTCTCTTATAAATAAATGCCCTTCCACCAACCATATCAAAGAAGGGACATCTGGAACCCATCGTATTGTCAGCAAATTGCAAAAGGGCCGCTTGACTTTAGTAAGCCAGGCTATCTTTTGCATGGCATCATCTCCAGGAGCTAAGCATGCGTGCAACAGTCCAACAGGGCAGAAGCTGGTCTGTGGCTGGTGGGGATGTAAACACGAAGGAGTCATGGTGACTCAAACAAGAAGTAAGGCATCCTGCGTGATGGCTGTAAAGGGCCTGGTACTTCAGGCTCTGCCATACCCTAGGTCTGACTGCTGCATGAAAATGAAATGTTTTTCTCTTAAAGTTTTAATGGAAATCTCAGCTTCACTTGCACAATGACAAGTTGGCCACAGTCTCTTAGCACTGAATTTATAGACTTGCCCAGCTGCGGCGATTGCTGCACGGCTTCAAACCAAGTCCCTCACTGTTCAGTTTAACAGAGTTTTATACATGGCTCACAGCAGTGTTCAGAACAGGGGGTTATTCCTAAGGAAATTAAGTGGGATAAAGAAAAATAACACAAACTTTCATTACTTTTGATTTATAATTTTTTTCTTAAATTACAGTTCAAAGCCAATTTTATAATTTAAATTGTGCTGCTACTGTGGTGAGATAAAGTATCGTAAATATTTTTAAGCTATGACTTAAGAATTCTGAATCTCTCCTACTTCCATAGTTGACCAAGTCATAATAACTACATTTAAACAGTCTTAAATACAAATGGATTCAGTGTCATTGCTAAGTCCATAATAAAAATTATTTTAATGGTCCAAGGAGGTAAACAGGCTATTAGATTTACTTGAAAGAACACAAACGTTCCACAGTAAGCGAGTCTCCCTGTGTTGTTTGGATCTCTCAAATCTGGCATTCCCTCCTAATAGCGTGTCCAGCACTTTGGATCAATAAATCCCACTTCACAGAAGTAAAAATAATATTGAAATCCTGTCAGCTGGTGCTGACCAGTGGTTACATTTTCCACAGGGTAATGCTTTGTAAGGACATCAGTCCTCATCTTCTGGGTGGCTCTCTCTGATGGACGCATTTCCACGATGAGATGACAGGACTCGCTGGCTTTCCGTGGGTCAGTGTCCTTGGCAGGTCTTACAACACATCTGTCTGAAGTATGCTCGACTACAGAATTTGAACTTCAGCACCAGTGGGCAATAAGCCACTTTGTTCACATCTTTGCACTCTAACAGATAGAGGCAGAAAGTGGAAAACAATTAGAGTCACATAAACAAGCCGATATGCCTGCCCTGGTAGCAGGGATCCCTCTGGCCAATCTCCCTTCACTTGTATGTCCATGTGATTTTTTTTTATCTTGTTTCTGTTTTTAAGCACACTGTCCGGAACAGCCTACCAGAAACATTCTTTTGATATATTTTAACACAATTAAAAAATGCAAGGCTTTTCTTCCAGACTTTTATAAGTGTGGTACATGCCCACTGTGTCTTGAAAGAATTACCATTTGTTGGGATGAGTGATCACTTTAGATATCTTGGAAACATGAGTCAGTTTTTTTTTTTACAGTGCTTTTATTGCTCCTTTCTCAAGGTTTTTATTCAACATGTAAGGTTATCCAGAATCAAACATGAGTTGCATTATCTGATACCAAAGTCCACATGTCTCACAAGAATTCCTGCACGAAAAGGGCTGTTGGCAGTGGCCTAGCTTCGGTAACTCCACTAGACAAAGAGGAAAGCTGGGAGAGCTTGGCCTCAAAGGGCAGCAGTCTGTGGGTTACGGAAACATGTAGGAAGGCTTTTCTTAATTTGGAAGTGAGACACGGCCTTCCTTGCTCCTGTGTGTGTTTTCTCCTCAGTACTGGAGCTACCACAGTTGCAGTCTGTAATCCCTGAACCAGAGAGGAGTGAATGACTCTTTTCCACGCCCCACTGAGGCTGGTCGCAGTGGTGGACTGGTCACAGGGGCCTCCAGGACTAGGAGTCACACCTTTCTCTTCCGTCAGTCCAACCCACTGCTGCAAAAACTGACTCCTCTCTAGCATTATGGTCATTTTATTGGGGGATTTAAAAATATTTGTCAACACAGTAATTGTATTTTCTCATTTCTCTACCTGATTTTACTGCAGCAGCTTGGGAAACCATTTAAGGCAAGTTAGACTCATGAAGGCCTGACTACAGTACAATGTAACAATAACTTTTGTTGTTTGTTTCTTTTGTCTTGGTTTAAGAAATTTGCCCAAATTGCAAAGATCTATTGTATGTGATCAGTATGGAAAACTGAGTATAAAATAAGGGGAGCACTCCCAGCACCTCTTAAAGAATGAGGTGCAGTCTCATGCTCTCAGTTTAAAGGCTCTTTCAGCAAGTCTTACAATTTGAAACAGGAGCCCTGAAATCTTCTAAAACTATAAACTCTGCCACTGTCTAGCTCCCCTACTCAAGAGTAAATACAAAAGAGAACAATATTTAGATATTTGATCAGAAAATTTTATATTCAAAATCTCAGTAAATTTGTTTGGGTTGAAACGGTATGGGGGGCATTAAAACGTCTTTAAACTTTACACTAAAAAGAAAACTAGATGACAGACTCTTCGACACATCTGCTCAGTAGTGTGGAGACAGACAGGGTAGGAGACGGAATTGCTGCTACTGTTACTGGCAGTTGCTAGCATCTTTCTGTCTGATTTTGGAAAGGAAGCAAAAGGTTACCTGCTAAACTCAATGAAGACACAGTATTTTGATTACTACTCAGAAATATTGCCCCAAACATGCAAATCAGTTTGGAGACTCAACAGAGAGCAGTATTCTCTGGGCTACAACTTTATTGGAAGAATTACCACTCCATTTTTGGAAGAGTTGCTAGACCGGGAAAACTGTGAATTGAGCAAAGTATGAGTAAATTCACAGATGTTTTAACCCTTAGATTTAGACTTTATGAACTGATTTTAAATGCATAATGAATAAAATTGGATATTTGTTAATTCTTCTGTCTTTACTTAGCTAAAAATAAACAGTAGATGATTTTTCCATTGGTGAGTGTTCGACTTTGGACCTTCTTCTATAAGCTAAGGCCTTGCATTGTACCCAGTCAGCAGGGAGTGGGAGTGTGGGTGGGTGCTAGTCCAGGGTGTCTGTTCCTCTGAACTTCGTAATACCCTTGCTAAGTTAGTTCTCAGCTAACTTGCTTGGGAGTGGAAACTCATCGGGCCCTAGAAGCAGGATCAAGGTTAACAAGGCAGTTGCTGATTCTGAGTGAGCACACAGTGAGAGGAGGGGCTGAGCATTTGTTCCCTCACTTGCAACATCCACATGGCCTTTGTTAAATACCTCAGCGCTATAGCTCAGAAATGAAGAGCAGGACAAGCCTTGCTCAGTTGGCAAGGTATGTGTAAAGTAATGCATACAATGGAAAACACTGGCCAAGGCACCCAGCTCAGCGAGCACACAGTTTGTCCCCTCTCATTAGCCTCTGACAGCAGCCATCATACATCATTTCTCTGAGATCTCTCAGGTGAGGACTGGCTGCCAGAAAAGGCTACATATTTATGCAGAAAGCAAATTAACAGAAAGCTATTAAACAGAGCAGGCAGACCATGATGGGGCCAGCAGCCAAGCGGCAGGACAGGCCTGGGCAAGTGATGAGGATGGTGGCCTAGACTCGGATCGCAGACCTTGATGAGGCACCTAGGCTATGCAGGACATTGTCGCTGTGTGGAGCCCCTAAGCATGGCCAAGTGGAAGATCCACTTTCTACTCTTTGGTTTTGTCTTCTAGGAACTGATATGGCTAGAAAAATCAGTTCATTGCATATTTGGACTGATACAAGTGTGTTCACCAAAGCTCAGCCACAACCAGGCTTTTTGTTTGTTCAGTCTTTTAATGCCACAAAAGCTTAATTTAGTGACAGCATTAAAAAAGTGTAATTTATCAAGCACTTCCTTTATGTCAGGCAGAACCTCAGGCAGCATTATACTTTTATATTTACTGTTTTTCAGTATGTGAAATGTCAGCTTACATAGACAGCAAAGATTAAGCTCAAAAGGGTTTTGGAACTCACACTGGGTCATGGAGTTAGTCCCTATGAAGGCTATAAAGACTGGGATCAAACCTAAGGTTTGTCTGACTATGAAGCCACTCTTGTTTTGGTGGCTTCTTGGAATTTAAATGACAATGCATCTGCCTACATAAGTCTCCACCCCAGCTGACACTGTGGCAGGCCAGCCTGGAAGGGACCACAGTCAGGTCCTCTAACTTTTGAGAGTTTGACCTACTTTCTTAGAGAAGGAAGAAATGTTTGGGAGAAAAGGAGACCATTTGTAGGCCATTTGCATTCACGGTAGACTGAATTGTTCCTCTTAACTTTTTCTTATCATACTTATATGAGCAAATGAGAGATATACGAAGTTTTAAAGCCTCATTGTAATAGAAAGCCGAACAGACTCTCCTAAATTTCTAAGCCAGGACTAAAGGTACCGGTGATTTCTACTTGAGCACTGCTGTTCTCATTTGGCAAGAGAAGACTGTCTTGCCCTGACATATTCCTGATGTATTTGAGAAGTTTTAGTTATAAAACTTACTCCTTTACTAGTCTGCCTCACTCTCAAAATATGTTAAATTATGAGCAGTTTCTTGTCATCTAATCTTGAGCTAATATATCATACAGTTAATTATCATAGTTTAAAACAATTTTCATTGTGTGTTCAGCGTGCATGGTACTGAGCTGCATAAGAACATCTTCATACAAGTATATACCGTGCACTAAATATGTACCCTCTCTATCTCTCTCCCTCTTACTACCCCTCCCATTAGTTGTCTTTGTTTTCCTAGAAGTTTTTCCTTCTGTTTTTATGTCATATAAATGATTTTATGTATCTATTTGAAATTTGCAAACTACAAGTGAGAAAAACATACAATATTTGTCTTTCTGAGATTGGTTTACTTCACTTAATGTGATTATTTCCAGTTGCATCCATTTTCCTCCACATGAAATAAATTTATTTTTCTTTATATATTTAAAAAGTCTACTTTTTCTCTATTCCTTTGCTGTGGGACACATAGGGTGCTTCCATCACTTAGCTATCGTGAGTTTGCAATACCATGGATGTACAAACAAGTCTTGCTGTGATATGCTGGCTTGGAGCCCAGGAGTGTCATGATTATACCACACAGCAAGGCAGACTTTTTTGGAAAATAAACAAACAAACAAAATCATATTTTCCCACCACTGATGTAAAAAATCACAACAGAAATGTGTATTAATTTCTGAATGATGCTCAGTTAGCACTTAAAAGTTTCTCTGTATCATGTAGTACATAATGTGCAAATAAATGTTCAAGGGAAAGTATTAAATGGCTTCTTTGGGTTTAGGGGAGGCCATAATGTCTCCTGTATTTGGTCTGTTTAAGGATTTGGTCTTTACTATCATATTTCTCCACTACAGGCAGATGTGCTAGCATAGCAGGGCTACTCTTCTGTTGCCTTTACACAGGAGAAGCAGAGGCAGAAGATGAGGGTTTAAAATGAGGGAGTCTGATTCTGTCTCCTCTATCATTGTGTTCCAGCCAAGTATGCTCTTGGGAGGAAAACCTTCTTCTACTGATTTCTGCCCAGGACACTGGAAGAGAGGTCCTCACTGTAAAAATAATAGGAAACATTTGTCTCCTCTCTTTACACCTTACCCCAGTCTTGAAGAAATACTGTCATGAAGTATTGACAGTAAGAATAACTCATTCAGTGCTCCCAAACTCTTTTTTATATAAACTAGATCTACTATTAGAATTCTAAGTAACCTGCTACACACTCTGGAAATATAGACGTTAGTAGATTTGAATAACAAAATTAGATAACCAAACTTCAAAGAAAATCTATGAATGTACTTATCATTGGGGTGCAATGAGTTTCTCCTGGGTATTTTACATTGATCTTTCAAAACGCTGACCCAGAAGGTCTGCTTTCAAAATTAAACAGAGACTATGGGTTTAGGACGCATTTGGATTTAGATTCATCAGGACTGTAAAGCCTGATTGGTTCAAGTAACATGAGACCATCTTCTCAGACAATAATGCACCTGTACTAAGTTCATCAAAAACTGTAGACCTTGCCTACTTGTATCACGGGGATGAGCTAGAATACTCAGTGAAAGAAGTTTACATAAGCAAGTTGGAGTGCTCAGCATGTACACAGTAAGGCAGAATGAACATAGATAGACTGCAGCCCCTCCATACCTGTAAGCTCCTTATGAGATTCAGACAAGCACAGCAAATGAACTATAAGTTGAACATCTAAGGCTTATCTTTTGGATTAAAAACTATGACCAGCAACTCATCTGTGGAAATGGAGAGCCCAGCAAGAAATGAGAGAGCAGACATGTGGCGTACGGACATGTGGCGCTGGAGCTGGTGTTGGTGTACTTTTCAGATAAGACTATACTAGAGCCTTTGGCTTTGGGGACATTAAGGCAGCAAGGGATGAACTAACAAGCTCCTGAAGCAAAGTGACATCAGCCATCACAGGTCACTCTGACTTCACATTAACACAGACTGTTGCTTTTTATTCTTCTCCCACCTCAGTCTTATCTCTGGACATCACCCACATTCAACCTCAAGATGGTATAATCCCAACTTAAATCCAAGTTCCCTCTAAAGTCAACAGGCAGGAGTATGAATGAGTGCTAAATGAACTTGGAGCTCCTTGAAGTGATGAAGGAGAAAATCTATCCTGGCCTTCCCTATCTCCTTTAAATTGAAGTCTTCAAATGACCTTTCTTGTTCTCACTGATTTTCATTACATTAAATTCCATATTAAGGACTAAATTCTGTAGCGACTTGTCACAGATTTTGTTATGTAACAAACCCTAGATGACAGAGCACTGTGTGCTATTGAGAAGCCGAAAAGAGGCCCCATATAAACTCCGAAGAAACTGGAAACTGCAGGAACAATGAGTAGAATGGCATTTGGAGATAGGATTTCAGGTAGCTCGAATAGGCTAGACCCAGCTGCCAGATGCACTTGAAAAACTTAGTAGTTTAAGCAGTAGTACCCAGTCTGTCTATAATTCACTCTTGACAGAAGTGCGGTGTTACCCTCACAGTGGCAGCCTGTCAAGCCTGTCAGGATCCTGCCTATGAAGTTTTAACCTTTCACTGAAGGCTTTCAGAAAGAAAAGAACGAAAGCAGATGTTGACCACAGTAAACTGCACTGCTCCTTTCCTTCTCCTATTTCCTTTCACTGTTTTAATTTCTTGATGCCCTGCTTCTGATTCTTTCTCTTATTATCTTTGACTGGCTTAAACTTCCCTCCACTTTTTCATCTCTGTGTGTTTATTTATTCTTTATCTAACTCACATTCCATCGTGACTGTTTATACTTGTCTCAGCCAGGAATACCCCCACCCCAGCATCTCCTTGGTAAACTATTAGAGCCTCCAATGCCTAGCTCCAGTTCACTGTGCCAGTTGAATTTCTGATCATTATACTCCCCTGGGCACCTGAGGTGCTTCTTTATATTTCTGCTAAAACACTGCTCACCATATTAGTCTTCATGTCACCATCCCTACCAAGCTATTCTCCCTTTATGGACAGAACTTTGTAGTATTCTTTCCATAGTCTCAATGTCTGGCAAAGTAAATGGATTGATGGCAGGATGAATAGAGTAGGTTCTTTAAAAAATGTACTGTCTGCTGAGCTGACCAGGCTCCAGTGGATAGTTCCAAACCCATGGTCACACATATGGTCCTGATTAATCTCAGTGGGCCACAAAACCAAAACAAATTGACATGAGTGTGAGGGAGATTTGTGGGGGAGGAGAGAAAGCAGGGTCAGTAGGGAGATGGTGGTGAGAGTAATCAGTATGCAAGGTGCATGGATGTAAAATTTTACAAACAAAAACAAACAAACAAAACCCCCAAAACACCTATCACCTTGAAGGATAGATTATATCCAAAATAAAGCAAGTTTACTAGGCTATTAATGTAATAGTTTACTCTACTCTATATGGTGGTGTTCAATGAAGAATTCTTTCAACTTTGTCACATACTTGAAATTTTATTAATTTCATAATAAAATATTGAGTAGGTGAGCAACTATTAACTAAACTTTGGTAGTTAAAACAATTCTCAAAGGTTTAACTACAGACCATTTTATCCAAAATAAGGGCTATGCTTTAGATCCCAAGAGATATTCCATAGCTACTAAACTGTCTTCCAGTAGCTTCTCAGTGGGAGTCAATGGAGCTGACTCTCCTGATAAGTATAGTCCTTTCTACTCTCCATTATTAACTAGAAGCTGGTCCTTCTGATTTTTATATGATGCACATTTTACCTCTCTGACTTGACCCCCAAACCAAGTCATTATGTTTGTATAAAAACCCTCTCTTGACATCCATGGCATCTGCCCATCCCTTCTCTCTGAGTGAATATGATGGTTTGAAAGAAAATGGCCCCCAAGGGGAGCAGTGCTACTAAGAGGTGTGGTCTTGTTGGAGGAAATGTGTCACTGTGGGGGGTGGGCTTTGAGGTCTCTTTTGCTCAAGATATTCCCAGTGTCACGGGTCACTTCCTGCTGCTTGCAGATCAAGATGAAGAATCTCAGCTCCTTCTCTAGCACCATGTATGCGTATATGCTGTCAAGTCCCACCATAATGATAATGGTCTAAACCTCTGCAACCGTAAGCCACCCCAATTAAATGTTTTCCTTTTAAGAGCTGCCGTGATCATGGTGTCTCTTCACAGCAACAGAAACAATAACTAAGATATAGCATAAGTGACAACTTAAGATTTGGGTCAAATACTGCCTTCACTTTTCTGAGTACACCATGGACTTCACCAATGATACATTACACTTGGCTCACAGATAACTTAGTCTATGCAGGCTGCCTTGATCCAAAAGGTTAGAGTCATTGATCTTCATTTCAGCCTCCCTTAGAACTTCATAAACTGCTTCACATAGCACATTCTACCTTTTTTTTAATTTAAAAAATAGTTGGAAGTGGAAGCATACTCCTCCAATCTCAGTTTGGAAGATTGTGGCAGAAAGATCATGAATACCAGGTGAGCACGGGCTGAAGAAAAGAATAGCATGTAAACATAGTGGAAATTGACATGCTTCAAGGCTCTGTCAAACCTGGGTTCAAACCCTGCCTTCTGTGAGTTCTACTTCCTAGACTTGAAGTTTGAGCAAATTACCATCTTCCTTTGTGCCTGCATGCTTCAGTTTCCTTATCAGCAATAACGTGATTCAGAAGATTATTGCAAAGATTGTATAATATTATGCAACACAGAAAGACTGTTTATGTATGTGACACAATAGAATGAAGGGTCAGACATGCAGAGTGGTTTCATGGATTAGTCCCACCTTCTCTCCCATTTAGCCTCTCATATTCCAAATCTAAAGAAAAACAGATCTCTTAAATCCAAGAGATGGGTTGCTAATCTAACAACGAGTGGAAGTTCTTTGCCACAGCCTTACAGAAGAGAGNTTCTCAGACAATAATGCACCTGTACTAAGTTCATCAAAAACTGTAGACCTTGCCTACTTGTATCACGGGGATGAGCTAGAATACTCAGTGAAAGAAGTTTACATAAGCAAGTTGGAGTGCTCAGCATGTACACAGTAAGGCAGAATGAACATAGATAGACTGCAGCCCCTCCATACCTGTAAGCTCCTTATGAGATTCAGACAAGCACAGCAAATGAACTATAAGTTGAACATCTAAGGCTTATCTTTTGGATTAAAAACTATGACCAGCAACTCATCTGTGGAAATGGAGAGCCCAGCAAGAAATGAGAGAGCAGACATGTGGCGTACGGACATGTGGCGCTGGAGCTGGTGTTGGTGTACTTTTCAGATAAGACTATACTAGAGCCTTTGGCTTTGGGGACATTAAGGCAGCAAGGGATGAACTAACAAGCTCCTGAAGCAAAGTGACATCAGCCATCACAGGTCACTCTGACTTCACATTAACACAGACTGTTGCTTTTTATTCTTCTCCCACCTCAGTCTTATCTCTGGACATCACCCACATTCAACCTCAAGATGGTATAATCCCAACTTAAATCCAAGTTCCCTCTAAAGTCAACAGGCAGGAGTATGAATGAGTGCTAAATGAACTTGGAGCTCCTTGAAGTGATGAAGGAGAAAATCTATCCTGGCCTTCCCTATCTCCTTTAAATTGAAGTCTTCAAATGACCTTTCTTGTTCTCACTGATTTTCATTACATTAAATTCCATATTAAGGACTAAATTCTGTAGCGACTTGTCACAGATTTTGTTATGTAACAAACCCTAGATGACAGAGCACTGTGTGCTATTGAGAAGCCGAAAAGAGGCCCCATATAAACTCCGAAGAAACTGGAAACTGCAGGAACAATGAGTAGAATGGCATTTGGAGATAGGATTTCAGGTAGCTCGAATAGGCTAGACCCAGCTGCCAGATGCACTTGAAAAACTTAGTAGTTTAAGCAGTAGTACCCAGTCTGTCTATAATTCACTCTTGACAGAAGTGCGGTGTTACCCTCACAGTGGCAGCCTGTCAAGCCTGTCAGGATCCTGCCTATGAAGTTTTAACCTTTCACTGAAGGCTTTCAGAAAGAAAAGAACGAAAGCAGATGTTGACCACAGTAAACTGCACTGCTCCTTTCCTTCTCCTATTTCCTTTCACTGTTTTAATTTCTTGATGCCCTGCTTCTGATTCTTTCTCTTATTATCTTTGACTGGCTTAAACTTCCCTCCACTTTTTCATCTCTGTGTGTTTATTTATTCTTTATCTAACTCACATTCCATCGTGACTGTTTATACTTGTCTCAGCCAGGAATACCCCCACCCCAGCATCTCCTTGGTAAACTATTAGAGCCTCCAATGCCTAGCTCCAGTTCACTGTGCCAGTTGAATTTCTGATCATTATACTCCCCTGGGCACCTGAGGTGCTTCTTTATATTTCTGCTAAAACACTGCTCACCATATTAGTCTTCATGTCACCATCCCTACCAAGCTATTCTCCCTTTATGGACAGAACTTTGTAGTATTCTTTCCATAGTCTCAATGTCTGGCAAAGTAAATGGATTGATGGCAGGATGAATAGAGTAGGTTCTTTAAAAAATGTACTGTCTGCTGAGCTGACCAGGCTCCAGTGGATAGTTCCAAACCCATGGTCACACATATGGTCCTGATTAATCTCAGTGGGCCACAAAACCAAAACAAATTGACATGAGTGTGAGGGAGATTTGTGGGGGAGGAGAGAAAGCAGGGTCAGTAGGGAGATGGTGGTGAGAGTAATCAGTATGCAAGGTGCATGGATGTAAAATTTTACAAACAAAAACAAACAAACAAAACCCCCAAAACACCTATCACCTTGAAGGATAGATTATATCCAAAATAAAGCAAGTTTACTAGGCTATTAATGTAATAGTTTACTCTACTCTATATGGTGGTGTTCAATGAAGAATTCTTTCAACTTTGTCACATACTTGAAATTTTATTAATTTCATAATAAAATATTGAGTAGGTGAGCAACTATTAACTAAACTTTGGTAGTTAAAACAATTCTCAAAGGTTTAACTACAGACCATTTTATCCAAAATAAGGGCTATGCTTTAGATCCCAAGAGATATTCCATAGCTACTAAACTGTCTTCCAGTAGCTTCTCAGTGGGAGTCAATGGAGCTGACTCTCCTGATAAGTATAGTCCTTTCTACTCTCCATTATTAACTAGAAGCTGGTCCTTCTGATTTTTATATGATGCACATTTTACCTCTCTGACTTGACCCCCAAACCAAGTCATTATGTTTGTATAAAAACCCTCTCTTGACATCCATGGCATCTGCCCATCCCTTCTCTCTGAGTGAATATGATGGTTTGAAAGAAAATGGCCCCCAAGGGGAGCAGTGCTACTAAGAGGTGTGGTCTTGTTGGAGGAAATGTGTCACTGTGGGGGGTGGGCTTTGAGGTCTCTTTTGCTCAAGATATTCCCAGTGTCACGGGTCACTTCCTGCTGCTTGCAGATCAAGATGAAGAATCTCAGCTCCTTCTCTAGCACCATGTATGCGTATATGCTGTCAAGTCCCACCATAATGATAATGGTCTAAACCTCTGCAACCGTAAGCCACCCCAATTAAATGTTTTCCTTTTAAGAGCTGCCGTGATCATGGTGTCTCTTCACAGCAACAGAAACAATAACTAAGATATAGCATAAGTGACAACTTAAGATTTGGGTCAAATACTGCCTTCACTTTTCTGAGTACACCATGGACTTCACCAATGATACATTACACTTGGCTCACAGATAACTTAGTCTATGCAGGCTGCCTTGATCCAAAAGGTTAGAGTCATTGATCTTCATTTCAGCCTCCCTTAGAACTTCATAAACTGCTTCACATAGCACATTCTACCTTTTTTTTAATTTAAAAAATAGTTGGAAGTGGAAGCATACTCCTCCAATCTCAGTTTGGAAGATTGTGGCAGAAAGATCATGAATACCAGGTGAGCACGGGCTGAAGAAAAGAATAGCATGTAAACATAGTGGAAATTGACATGCTTCAAGGCTCTGTCAAACCTGGGTTCAAACCCTGCCTTCTGTGAGTTCTACTTCCTAGACTTGAAGTTTGAGCAAATTACCATCTTCCTTTGTGCCTGCATGCTTCAGTTTCCTTATCAGCAATAACGTGATTCAGAAGATTATTGCAAAGATTGTATAATATTATGCAACACAGAAAGACTGTTTATGTATGTGACACAATAGAATGAAGGGTCAGACATGCAGAGTGGTTTCATGGATTAGTCCCACCTTCTCTCCCATTTAGCCTCTCATATTCCAAATCTAAAGAAAAACAGATCTCTTAAATCCAAGAGATGGGTTGCTAATCTAACAACGAGTGGAAGTTCTTTGCCACAGCCTTACAGAAGAGAGWTTTTTTTTWAAATTAAGATCCCTTAAAAGACATCTATTTTCAAGAAAACTGCTTCTGTTTACTATTCATTTTGAATTCTTTTCAAGAAAAAGAAACTTCCAGGATGTGTCTTATTATAACAACAAAAATAGATGGCATTAGAGCTAGAGGTTTGCACAGTAGAATTATGATTTTGAATTAATGTGAGATACAGCTATACCTTTATAAAAGGTAACCCACATTATACCAAACACACTGTGTGGAGCCTTAGATAAACAATCAGGTCTTTGCCAAAGTTGCAAGGACTCTGTACACGTCTCATAAGATGATCATTCCCCTCAGAACTGAATCCCAAGGGAAAGTAGAACATCCTCAAACTGCATGGAGCTGACCAAAAGGAACGCATATCCTTTGAAAAGGTTTATAAGTGTTTCATTTCAATTAAAAATTATCAACAATTTATAAGACTTTATATTTTTTTAAGTAGAGCACATAGCTGGGTTTCTTTAAATAATTTAAATCCATGGCTTCAGATGCTATAGGTAAGCCTGTACATATATTTTATATAAGAAGGAAGCCTGAAATTGTGATTGTACCATATTTATATTCATATTCTTGGTAACTTCTGGAATCGCACACATAGAACCATTCAAGACATTTTGAATGATGCCTTCATGGATAAAGTACTTCTAATTAAATGAAAGATAAAAAGTCAAGATTTTTGTAAGCATATGCTATTAATAGAGGGATTTTTTTAGTGTATAAGAAAAAGGAAAAAAAAAAGCCTGGCAGTGCTGGTATACACCTTTAACCTCAGCACTCATGAGGCAAAGGCAGGTGGGAACTCTGTGAGTTTGAGGCCAGCCAGGTCTACAGAGTGAGTTCCAGGACAACCTGAGCTAAACAGAAAATCCTGCCTTGAAAAATAAATAAATAAATAAATAAATTTCAAAGTGTAAAGACCATTGTCCTCCCTTATGAACATTCATATAGTTGTTTTTTCACTTCTCTAAAATGAGAAACTACAGTTTCAAATATATGCTTTCATTATATGTATCATAAAAACTAACTGCTTTTGTTTTAATTTTTTTTTTGAGAAGGGTCCTTCTATAGAGCCCTGGCTGTCTTAGAACTCACTGTGTAGACCAGACTGGCTTTGAACTCACAGAGATCCGTCTGCCACTGCCTCCTGAATGCTGGGACTAAAGGTGTTCGCCATCATGTCTAGTTTGTAAGAATGAACTCTTGATAGTAGCATTCCAAGTCATTTCCAAAGAGAAACAAAAGTTTTCCATTTTACTTGTTCATTTTTTGTGTTTTTGTTTGCTTGTTTTTGTTCGTTTTGTTTTGTTTTGCTGGCTTTTGAAGACAGAGTCTCACTCTGTACCTTAAGGTGGCCTGAATTCACTATTGTAACCCATACTGACCTTGAACTTGAGGCAATTCATATGTGTCAGGCTCTCAGAAGGTCAACCAGAACACTAAGTTATATATGACCATAGAGATATCCATACTGCCATCTCATTTTATAGACAAGAAAAATTTCATTCCAGATGTTGAGTGACTTAGTGTTAAACACATAGTGGCAGAATCAGGATAGAACAGGCATCCCGATTATAGGAAGGCACACACTGCAGCTTTCATAAATGCTTGGAACAAATGCACTGTCCTTGTGAGATCCTTCAAATGCTGGGCACAATAGAGCTGAGTCGGAGACTCCAGGCCTGCCCAGGGGACACTCACCTTCAGTACTGGAGATAGGAGTACTGTCACATTTGCTCTCACACTGCTGCATGGATGGAGGCCGAACAGTCTCTGGACAGTCAACAGATGCCTGTCCAGTGTAGGAGAGACACTGGACAGATCGCATCTGCTGCCCAAGGCCACACTGAGCAGAGCACTACATTCAAAGACACAGAAAAACAAAGTATTGATTTTACAATGTTAATCAGATAAAAAGATATTATTTTAATAACTGTACATATTAACCTTTAAAGTCCACATGCAATTGTTATTGAGAGGTATATCACTTGTTTGCTTTTCTATGGAATTGATTTCAAAACTCAATGAGCATTATTGCTCTAGAAAACTGAAGTGGTCTAGTACTCAGAAGACAACGGTTGTAATTTCCTGAGCTATCATAACTATACGAAACAATGTTGGTGGAATTAAGAAGGGGGTAAGAGAAAATCCTACAGAGGAAGTAAAATACTCAGCAATCTTCAGGCCAGTGCTGACTTGGGATTGTTGTTATTATAGGTGCTCAGATATAGCTTTGACAGCCTGATCGGCACTCTGAATCTCATCAAAATGCTACAGCAGTGCTGACTGGGTCAGTAGGAATCTGATGGCTTTACAGGTGGCCCAGTGAGCAAAGCTCTTATACCACAAACCTGATGACTGGATTCTATTCCTGGAATATAAAGGTGGAAGAAGACAATCAACTTCACAAAGTTGTCCTGTGGCCTCTACACACTCACTGTGTCACATGTGTGTGCATATACACACACATAACACACATACACATCATGTGCAAATAATATAAATAAAAAATTTAAAAGAAGCTTGTATAAGTACCCTGAATTTCCTCAGGAATTATCAGCCACATACACTTTTGAAATAATCTGTTAGTCAGTTAACATACTTTCCTCTTTCAGCCACATGAAAGAAACAGCTACCTGGTTTAAAATACAACTCATGACATCATGTCTATATAGAATCTTCAATTATGTATCACTAAATTATCAGTGAAACATTTTGTTAATAATACAATAATGTT
Source organism: Bramus lutescens (assembly GCA_001685075.1). Classification (NCBI taxonomy): domain Eukaryota; kingdom Metazoa; phylum Chordata; class Mammalia; order Rodentia; family Cricetidae; genus Bramus; species Bramus lutescens. The sequence goes on from LOEQ01004290.1 coordinate 31,299, forward strand.
AGCAACGGAATGCTTAAAGTTATCAGGCATATTCAACTTGAGAATTTGTAAGCTAAACTTAGTGCTTCTGTAGAGATGCACTTTGGTTATTTCTTACTTCTTCCCACAGGCCTGGGCACAGAGCAAAGTGTTTCTACATACTGTATGGATACTGAACATCTTCCAGGCAGTATAGGCATTGCTGGGCTCCATGAGAACTGGCTACCTAGAAATCCATTTCTATCCTTTGTGCGTGTGGCATATGTGTGTTGTGAGATGTGTGTGTGTATGTACATGTATGTGTATGTGCACCTGGAGCTCACTGGTTCAGCTAGACTGGCTGGTTAGCAAGTGCCAAGGATCCTCTGTACCACTTCTCCCAGTGTTGAGGTCACACACACATTCCATCACATCTGGCATTTTTTACACAGGTGTGTTGGGGGATTAGATGTTGGGTTATCATGAACACACTGCAAGCACTTTACATACTGGGCCACTGCCCCAGGTCCTAGCCAATTACTTTCTGTGATATTATTATTATTATTAAAGAGAGTCACAGCATGTAGTACAGGCTGGCCCGATCTCATGAGCCCCCAACTTGATTATAGATAGGAGTGATCACTCAGCTGAGTATTATTTTCTTAATGTGACTTAATAGATTTCCTCTTTGACATTTAGAAGAAAAGCATTTAACTTCCCTCTTACATGAAATATACCAATTTGGTTTTCTTTTAAATTATTTTTTCTTGCTAGAATTATATTCATTTGTCAGAATGGTCTGACATTTAAAAAATATATACATACATAGATACTGTATAATGATTAAATTTTGTTAATTAATATAGGCATAATTATATAGTTACTTTTGTGATAAGAACTAACTTTTTATAGAATTTAGTAAGACCAATAGCAAGATAAATATATAAATTAAATATATATGTATCTATACACATATATATGGAATAAATAGAAACTGGGCCAGCAAAAAGGCTCAACGGATAAAGGGGGTCACTGTCAAATCTGATGACCCAAGTTTGATCCTAGTATCTCTGTCAAATACAATAAGTAAATGTTAAAATTTCCTATTATTAAAAAAGAAAAGTAGAAATTAAAAAATAAAATAAAAATGAGTTTGATATAAAATAAAACACATGCCAAAAATCCTGTATACTGTTTCATAACTCATAGTATCTATCAGACAAAAGTAATTTGAAGTGTAAGCATTAATTTTTATATCTTATCAATCACATCACTATTTTAATTGAGGCCCCAAAAACTTCTCTGTGAGGGTAGAAGGAATTATCTTGTTTATGATAGAAAAGTTAAGACATTGTCAGTAATCGATTTATTATTGAATTAGTTAAGAACTAGGATTGGAATACTGTGGTTGTTTACACTTTTGCTTATTGAGTCCGGTTGACTTTGAACTTGAAATGATAGGATCCAAAGAACAAGCAAATTTGGGGTATTTGGGGCTTGGATGATAGTGCATGTCTATTATCCCTGTTAGCAGGTTGAGGCATGAGGATTGTGAGTTTGAAGCCAGTATGGCCTACACAAGAGTTTTGGCCTTGTCTCAAAAAGCCCAAATGATAACAATAACAATAATAATGATAGCAATAGAGCGGAATGTTTCCAGGTGTGGAGAAATGTGGCTAAGGGGTATGTGTCCACAGCTGGTCTCAAGGGCCTGCACAGTTCCACGGGGAAATCTCCATGAGTTTCCTCACTCCTGTCTGGAGCCCTCACAAGGATCAGATCAGAAAGCTCAGGTTAGTGTCTCAAAGGATCCCACAGTCTGGTTGCCATACCTGGCCCCAGTCTCCTGTCACCCAGCGGGGAGGAGGACAGCGGCCCAGACTGCAGCGGATGCGAGCAGGAGGCTTATTCTCCTCTGGACATTGTGCAGCTGGGAATGTTTTAGAAAGGTCACTGCTCTTGCACAGAACAATCCGATGCTTGAATCCTGGACCACATTTTGGAGTACACTGGAAATAAAAACAAATATTGAATAACAACAGTTTAAATACAGGAAAATGTGAAGAGACTATTGAAGTAAATGTGCATATGTATACAATACACATTATAAGAAAAAGCTCTCACTATGAAGCTCCTTCAACAGCTTAAGGGGAAGTACTTTAATCTTTTCCCCAAGGTCTTTAAGAGCTAAATTCAATGTTTGCTTTTCTTGGCTAACATTTTCTTCTTTTATTAGGGATAGACTTATTCCTTCATTCTTCCCCAGCCTTGGCCTCCTTCAGCTGTGATAAGAGTCTGCTGAGTTTGGAATGTGAAGCCTACTTGCTGGGTGTAGTCTTTGAAAGGGAACTTTTATGTTATTAGTAGACCACAAGAACGTGTCTTTGCGGGGCAAGCTGGTGGTGGAGTAGATCAACTATTTCCACTGTGTGGTAGTCAAGGACACTTGGCTGCAGCACAGGGTTGTCACACAAATAACTCTGGACTTCTCCCTGTCCTTAAGTCACAAACTTAAGAATAGGGTGTCTATTCTTCATACTGAGAAAACAACACTTCTTCCTAGGTCACAAATCCTTTCCTTTCCATGTCTCTAGATGCTTCTTTAAGTCACCTACTCACTGCAGTGGCTGACTGAATTTCTATGGATATTTCTGGACCCTTCCTCCAAATACTCTTCTTCCTCTTAGTCAATTGAGGACTTACACACATGTGTGAGCTGTGATTCATATCTTTCATCCAAATATATTTCCCGAGATGCTATAGCACTAGTTCTTAACCCCTTTGACAAAACTCTATCTCCAAAATATTTACACTACATTCCACAACAGTAGTAAAATTACAGTTATGAAGTAGTGATGAAATAATGTTATGGTTGGAGGTCACCACAACATAAGGAACTGTATTAAAGGAAGCAACATTAGGAAAGTTGAGAACCATTGTTCTATAGAATGGGGTTGAAGTTGGGAGTCATGAAAGAAAATGAGTGAGAGTATCCAAGGTCAAAGGCCTGTATTCTTATTTAGGAGACTTGCATGAGAACACAAGGCTAATGTCACATAGTATGAGAGTGGGCATAAAATAAATTCCTGTGTGCTTTATCATAATTGGCTTTTGACTTGTTCTATTAGGTGTTGTCTTTGAGTCTTGTATACTGGCACAGAGAAGGATAAAAATATTGAAGCTTTTTTTAGATAAAAAAATCATGGATTCAACATAGTCTCTTTATAACAATGAATCCATAGTGAATGCATTTCCTCCAGCTTAGAAAAAGACTCATCAAGATGTATTTTCAAGGACAACATGCAGTTCTTCTGAGATCCCTTCAGAGGAGGAAAGGGTTAGGAGTTAAAATCAAGAGTCAAAAGCCTTGATCTCTTACTCACTTTCCCAGTCAAACCGACACCCTTGTGTCCCGACTGCTGCCTCACTCTTCCCCTATGGTCCACCTGGTCTCATTGATCCAGCTCTTTCCACCTTTGCAGTTTGTCTCCATCTCCACCACCATGAATTACACTTCATGCAAACATCATTTCCCACATGATACCTTACTACTTCCTAGTACTTCCGCTTCCCGCCTTTACCTCACAACAACACTTTGTATGGACTTCAGAGGAAAGGTATCTTATGAGGGTTCCTGAGGATTAAAGGGAACTACTGAACGTTTCTGCACACACTTATTCCATTTGATCTTAGTCAAAAGCTGAGAAATGTTCACACATTCTTATTCAGTGACTTCACTGGGTCTCAGCCCTACAGAGCTAGCCACAAATACTCAATGTTTATAGCCTGACTGTCAACTCTGGTCTTTAAATATTGTCCTACTTAGGCATGATAATAAAATGAAACAAAACAAATCACTTCTAAGAAAATACTAAAGGCAGGGGGATACCACTTAGAACAGGGTCACTTAGAGTGTAACTGCCCAGCAATCCCTCTGATCATGCAATCAGAGGAGGGAGCAGAAGGAGGAGAATTTTCAAGGGTGTGTCAAAAGAAAACGGGATCCATTTGTTGAAAAGGTTGGCTTAAAAGGAGATTGAATGTTGCCTGCTCTCTCCAGAATCACCTTCTCACACACAAGAGAGCTGATCCTCCGAGGCCCAGGGCTTGTGCTTTACTCTTCAGGTGCTCGCACACTGGCTCTTTGGTGCTGTTTATCCTTCTCCCATTAACCCATTTGGGGAGACCTAGGCTTCCAGGTAAGTAAGGAAAGGAAAGCCTACCTTTGCTAAATAAGTAGGAACGGCAGACAATAGCCATTTCCTCCCTCTTGACCGAAACATAATCGCAAGAAAGATGGTTGTTCAACTAGACAGTAATGTCCATATTTCTTAAATTATGCTCTGCCCCTGATAGTTTTCCTAGGTCATCCAGGGAGAAATAATAGTGGCTACTAAATGCTTTCTCTAAAGTGCTAGTCCCAACATGTGCACCCTACTTCCCAGCACTTCTTTCCCTTAAGCCTTTGACTCAGTTATCGTAAACAAGATGTGAGAAATATGACTAATGTGTCCTCAGCCTGCATGTCTGATGCAGGCAGACTCCAGGGATGTCTCCTATTTTCTGAGAATATCACTTCAAAGATCAACTAGATAGAATAAAAATTCCAAAGAAGTTTAAGTATAATCAGTGTGAAATTAAATACAGAAGGAACCTTATATTTTACTGATATGCTTCTATTTCAAACATCATTTGAAAGTTTCCTTCTTCAAGGTGATTGTATTTGGTTATTTTGTCTGAAAACAAAAATGTGATGACAATATGAAATGAACCTATTTTACCCATTGGCAAATGTTTCTTCTTGTTTCTCTTTTTAAGGATGATTTGGTACAACTTTTGTGTTCATTTTCCTCTCTTCTCTTTTTTACCTTTTTTTTTCTTACTTGAGGAAAGAACTCCCTCTGTAATCCAGGTTGAGCTGGAATTGAACTTACTTATTATGTTGCTCAGGCTGGCTTTAAACTCACAGCAATATTCCTGTCTCTAATTGAAGGAATTATTGGCATATGCACTATATTATTTTGTGTTTCTATTCAGATTTCTAAGGCAGCTTTCTTCTCTTCAAATTCAACTGTCCTTCAATACTCAAATCCAACAACCAAAAAGGCTTCTGATCCTATTTCTGGTTCCTCTTAAGAAAGGAAAGCAGCGAAGTGAGTGAGGTGAGGAAAGTCTTATACAAATGGCACAAAATCAGCGAACAGAAACCACATCCCAAGGGTGGCAAAGAAGACTAAGTCCTCTCGAAGATCTGAAGTCAACTAGAACTGGCTGGAGACGCTGTCACAGATGCACTCCAGAGAGTCTGAAGGTGACCTATGGCTCACTATAATTTTAATACACACTCTTGAATGGAGATTTCAAAGGCTAAAGAGACATGTGATGCATGAAGGTGTTTGTAGAACTACATGTAACAGAACATACGCAAGAAAGCCACACTATGCAAGTAACTCTCAAAGTTCCATCTTTGGTATAGCATCGCCATGGAACTTCAAAATCTTTCTCTGCTTGTGCCCACTTCTTCTAGTAGCATGTTTTCCTTTCTAATAAACCTCTAGCCTTGCTTTTTACTATCTACATGTCTCTGTCAAATTCCTTGTTTGGGATCACAAAAGCCTGGAACCCCTGTGGAGATGACTACAAAACCTGAACATCTCAGCTGTGCACTTCTATTTTAGCTATGCATACATACCTCACAATTCCCTGTTATCAAACACTATCACACCATACTTTAGTTACTGCATGAATATTTCTTCTTTTCCTGGGCCTACTAGGTCATTTCATCTTCTCTGCAGTGCCAACCCCAGGAAGCACTCTCTTATACTTGCAGCCAATGATATGGTCTTCCATGATGATTTTTACCATAACAGATTTGTCACCATTATTGGCCAACATTTATGCATTTCCCTAAGGATCCTGGGCATGGATAGTCATAAACATGCAGAATGGCTATTGTTATCAATGCACTCAATTTTCAGGTGAATTTAGACATTCATGGGGGTAAAAGAAATCTGTTTTCTACAATCACAGACTATATCATATCAATGTCTATATGTTTGACATAAACTAGAAGTCCAAGTTAGGTGGGCAGAATGTGATTACAGTCAGGACACTCGAGAGAACACCCACATTCCTGCCAGAGATTCCATGAACAACCACATCTGCTCAGAATTTTGCTTCCACAGACTATCTTTTTTGTTGGGGGCGGGGAAGAGCTTAAGGTCTTTCATGTAGCCTCAATTGGTCTGGAACTTGCTATGTAGACCAGTCTGGCCTCAAACTCATAGAGATAGGTCTGCCTTTGTCTTCCAGTCACTGGAGTTAAAGGTTTATGACCACTATGACCATCTACTCATGGACTAATTTTAACAAAGGCCATTCAAGGAGTGAATTCTCTTTAGGTGCCCACTCTCCTTAACATTAACTAATACTACAGAAGGATTCCGTTCTTCTATGGGAAATGTGTATAGTGCAGTGGTTCTCAGCCCGTGGGTTGCAACTACTTTGGGGTTGAATTGTTTTATCACAGGGGTTGCCTAAGACCATTGGAAAACACACATATTAATATTATGATTCATAACATTAACAAAATTACAGTTAAGAAGTAGCAACAAAAAATATTATGGTTGGAGCCACCACAACATGAGGAACTTTTTAAAGGGTCACAACATTAGGAAGGTATATAGATATACACACACACACAAACACACACACACACATGCATGTTGTCATACTGATGGGTCAAGAGCTAATTGCTTAAAACCTTATCTTCCACAAGATCATTTTTAAGTGCCCTTGTCTTATACTGTTTTAGTCAGATTACATATAATAATAACAACATAAATGAATAAATAATACTTAATTTGAACTTTGGTATGCTATATGCCTCAGCTCCCTTTTTCTTCTCCAGATACAAAAATAGAAGAAATTAGAATTATAGATGAAGGACTGGTAAAATAGCTCAGTGATCAAATGTACTTACTACCAAGACTGCCTACCTGAATTCAATCCCCAGGACCCACACAGTGGAAGAAAAGAACTGACTTCCACAAGCTGTAACTTAGGGAGACCAGCCCCTAGTCAGTACTAAGGTAAATAAGAAAATCCATGAAGGCAGTGAGGGTTAAACTTCTTAAGAAATACTTTTTCCCTTTCTTTCGGCTAAACTTTTCTATCTGATGGTTAAAAAATAAGGAAACACAGCTGCTTCTGATGGTAACTTTCTCTTTTCTTTATCTTGACAAAAACTCTCTGAAAAATCCCTCTCACTACTCTACAAGGCTTCTTAATCAGCTATCCATCTCTCCTTCCAATGCTCTACTCAGAAACATCTCCCTAATTAGCTCTACATCCTTCTCTTTGCTCTCTCCCCTCTCTCTTTGCCCAGCCGCCACTCTCTGCTGCCTCTGATCTTTCCCACAGCCAAACTCTGAACAATTTTAAGTTACATTTTCAGGGCCCAACCCATTCTCAAAACCCAAGATAAGTCACGTAGTTTCTCTTAGGCTAGGAGTGTCACAATGGCCGGCCAGTGAGCAACCCTGGCTTTGCTGGAGACTTTAAGTTGGTGAGGGCTTCCAAACAGTAAACAATTGGCTGAACCTTGAGGTTGGGGAGTCTGTGCAGACTAAAGTTGCTTCAAACTCTGACCTTGAATCAGCAAAACAACACCTGGGAAAATGACTTCAAGTATTTGTCTCTTGGGGCAACCAGGTATTTGTCTCCAGGGGCAACCAGCCTGGTTTGAATCTGTTCTAGAGTCTAGCATTAGCTATCTGTGTAAAAGGCTGTCTCAATGACTGAGAATCCTGTGTCAGTCTGAGTAATGTAAAATATCCTAGTATTTTTTTCTATTCATGAGAATTATGAGGCTTAAGCATCATCTTCTTGACCATCCACAGCTCTATTTTTGCCCAGTAGATGGAATATTTTCACAAGATAAATACACAAGCAGTGGGAATGCACCCAAAGCTGTTATTAGGGAAGAAATGAAGTTCTTAGGGAAGAAATGAAGTAACTCATGTGATAAATTACAGACAGGAACTACTGATTTCCACAGCCAGTGACCCTGAAGCCTTTCCAGGTGGGGCTTCCCACCAAGGAATCATGTGTCTGATGGGTCGACCTGCTGAACACTAATTGTCACCTGCTATATACCCCCATGGCAGCTCTCAGAAACAAGTTGTCTTCTGGACTCTACATACATACTATGGCATGAGCAAGTCCACATATATACATAGTCACATACAAATCAAAAAATACATGTAATTTAAAACTGTCCAAGCAAGTAAAATAGCTCAGTTGGTAAAGGGACTTGCTGCCAAGCCTGACGACCTGAGTTTAATTCCCACATTATGGAAGAAGAGAATCAGCTCCTATAAGAGGTCCTTTGACTTCTATGCATGCACTGTAGCAAGTGTTCCCCAACACTCAAGTAAATGTAAAAAAAAAGTCAAACCGTATGGTTATATCACAAGTTACAACTGATTTGCAAAGAGCTCATACCTATAATCATGTAATAAGCTATTACTTGGAAAATTAAATATAAAAAAATCTAGGCCTTCGAAATGAAACACTAAAAAAGGCATCTCTTGATCTCCAGTATGTTTCAGGGTAAGAAAAATTCTTGACATACCCACCCACAAATTTCAGTTTTTAATTACATATCACTGATGCTGAGCTTATGGAGCACCAGTAAGAACAGTCCCTATGGGTATCCACTATAATACTATTTCAAATTCACTTTACAAGTATTTCTAATTAAATTAACTATGAGTTTCTCATTGAGTTTTTTTTTTTTTGCTCCAAAAGTCTCTTACCTCTGGGGCAAGTAATAATAAAATATAATATGATCAAATTCACTTTTAGGTAGTTCTTATGTGTTAAGTCTAATCCCCATACTCAGGTGTGCTTAAACATTAAATGCTTTGGTATCGATAACTAAGACATCTCAAAACATGCAGTTCCAGATCTCCTTACTTCAGACCAGTCCAAAGCTACCCACTGAGGTGGACATGACTGGTTGTTGCAGGACTCTTTCTCCATCGGCCGGTGTGTTAGACAATCGCTGTAGTCCAGTGTTTCCTCCTCAGACGGTCCAATCCTCCTGATGCAGAGCACGGCTCTTGTGCGCATCCCGCCATCACAAGTCTTGCTGCACTCCAACCAGTCTCCAATGAACCATCTGAAGCAAGACGTGGAACACAGAAAACAGTAGCTTCAGTGCACTGAGGCTTCTAGCTGAGTGGACTTCAGGATTTTTTTTTTTTTGTCAGTAGTAGTTGATAGGGCAATGTCAATGCAAGAGCCATTAAGCAAATCATTGTTTGCTGTCAGTCAGTCGTCACCTAAAGTGCAATGTGTAGGCTTCGAAGCAAAAACTAAGTTCAAACAAAGCATGATGTGTTTTCAAACTTTTTTGCTTTCTGTCTCTTTTAACATTAATTTTTGAAGATAAAAAATTACCTCATAAGATTTTCATGAGGATTAAATAATATATTTAAAAGTTCTAGAACATGGTGGTGAAGGTTTAACAACTGGCTATCCATGAAAGGGGCAGAGTTATGATTTGTGCCATTTACTCTTTTCTTTTTGTAATGTGTAAATACTTCACTAATGCCAATTTTAAGCTGCTGGTTGGACATTTTGAATGTGAAAAGAACACACACTAATGCAAGGTCTAGGGAACTCTAGCTAGCTAGGTGCTTTAGACACTCTGCTGAGTACAGGCTGGAATTAACAAACATGAAGTAGGAAAGACTTTTATTATAATGACATTGTAGCCACTTCTCCCACAAGTGAGGCTCATGTGCTAAACTCCAAAGGAACTGGGGATGTGTCTTTCAATTTCTAGAAATAAACTCTCCCAAGGGTAGTAGGACTTCACAGTCCTTACAGGTAAGAGAAAGACCAGGTATCTGTACTTCCAATAATCTTCTGAAAAGGTAGAGCCCTAAGTCACTTCTATCAAAAACATAGAAAAGGGGTGAAAAAGATTCATGTTTCTCCACAGCAAGTACAGGAAGAAATTCAAATGCCTTAAACATGTCCTGCACTTACGCCACCCCTCTTCTCTTGTTTAAAGTCATCAATGAACTCGCATAAGCGCACAATTTCAAGAAGGTTTTTTGGTATTACTTCTGCGCTGTCACTCTCCTGGATTTTACTAAGAGGTGCAGTGAGAAGCATGGCCCAGTTCAGGTCAACGAGAATTCTACTTTAGAATTTTTATATGTCAGCGGAGGCAAAGGGGATCTTTTCCCTTCCTGTCAAAAAAGTGGATGAGGACACATGTCTAGAACTGCCTGAGCCATGTTACCACTGAAACAGAGAAGCCAGGAAGTCCATGATTCTAGGAAGTCTACCCTACACATTCCTGAGCTTTGTTACATAAATCGTATGTACTGAAGTCACTTCATGCCAGTTATTAAAGTTTTAATTGTTTGCCACCAGAATCGTGACCAACATATCACTGTATTTCTAATAAGCATTTGCTGAATGCCTACCATGTTCAAGGTATTCTGCTTTATTTTACAGGACAAAATAATCTCATATTAGGAAAACAGTTCTTCAAAGTCACAAAAAGAGCAACAATGGAAGCAAGACTGGATTCCCAATTAGCTTGTTTCCACTCACTCTCACCAATAACATCATCAAAAACAGAATATATATCACAGGATATTTTCTTCAGTCTATGATTATAAACCATGCAGCTGTCATGCTTATGTTCTTGGGTATGAAACTAACCCAAGGGAGAGGAAGGGGAAAGCACAAGAACTAATTCCTCACCACTTCCCTGATTAAAGTCTACTGTGCCGGTTTATGTATGAAAGGCAATGCCTTAGAGACATTGGAGTACCAACGTCCTAATGCAAAACTGCATTTATCTCACCACGTCAAAATGGCTTTTGCTTAAGATTATTTGTTTTATCACTATTTATAGAGAAAATGAGTCTGATAAATACCATAATCAGTTTTCAAACTTAAAATATGTCTCATAACTCAAAAAACCTTTTTACCTAAAATTCATTTTTAAAATTATAATTTAAAGTTAATTTAAAAAATTCAATGCTGCCATAGCTTTTCTGTGAAGTCATTTTACAAAGGAAATGTAATAGGTTTTCCTTATTCTTTTGTTTTCCATAAATGAACATGATCTTGAGTTGTTAGTTGTTATCCTGCATTTGGTAAGCAGGAAAATGTGTACTGAGAATAATCACTTGCATGGTGGCCATAGTGAAACACTGATTCAATTTGCAATAGTGATTTCATCACCAAGATTAGGGGATAAAACAGAAATGTGTATAACTCAGCCCCCAAAAGGTCAGTCATACCACTTCCAGCCATGATCTCATTAGGTCTCATAATGCAAGAGGGATGGAGACCTTCAAATTAAACACAGGTGCTCACAGGCAGCATGGCTAGTCTTTAGAGCACGGGGCCAGCGCTCCTCTCTAGTTCTAATAGTTACTTATTTTACTATTCTTCGTCACTTCTTTTATTGTCAATAGTATTTCCTCAGCATCCTAGTGTGAATTCATCACTCTACTCATCAGCTTGGAATATGTGGAAGTAAATTATTAGCTAAGCCCTAGAGATTTCCTTCCTGACTGTAATCACAAGCTTCACATTCAGTCGGGCTTCGGCTGCATTGTACATTGTATTATCCCTTCCTGTGTCTCTCCGAAGGCTGATTCATGGTCTAATTCTTGAAATAAACTTTGCAGCCTTCCCACTGCTCTGTCTCAGTCCCCATGCCCTCTGTCTAGTTTAGAATCACTGCTCCTCTTCTCTTCCTTCCCTACATGTCGGACACACTGCTGCCTTGCTCTTTGTTTTCTATTTTCTCACCTTTAGATTCTGTAATAAGATATTTCCAGGAAATACCATTTCTGGGAGGATAGGCTGTTTGTTTGGACCTTTACAGCCTGAGACATGTCAGAACTGATTCTTTCCTCTCAACATCGAGGTGTTTTTTTTGTTTGATCTGGGACAGGATCTCACTCTGTAGGCCAGGCTGGCTTTGAACCTACTGAGATCCACCTGCCTCTGCCTCCTGAGTGTGGGGATCGAAGTGTGTGCTACCACGCCTGGCTTCTTCTCAGCAGCTAGTGATCAAAATGTCTACCATCTGTTAGGGATAAAATTAGCACTATTCATGTGGGGAGATTTGTTTGTTCTTTTTTGTTCAATTGCTTTTGTCAGACAAGGTCTCGTTCTGTAGCCCAGATTGGTTTGGATTCACTATGAACCCTAGTGGCCTTGAATCCCCCAAATTCTGCTTTAGTCTCCCAAAGTTCTGAGACTACAGGCATGCAGTACAACACAATTAATGTTGAATCTCTGAAAACAGAGTTGCTTGCTGTCCCTTGTACAATGTGATCTCACGCTACTGATTATTATTAAGAAAAAATACACAAAGGAGGGAAAAAAGAGGAACTACATAAAATTTTGATCCAAACTTGATAAAACCAGAATGTTTTTGAAGAGTTCATCATAAAATCATTTTTCTTTATTATTTAAAAAATGGAAGAGTAAAAAACTCCTGTTATTAAATAGTTAGTTATATTAGAAGAAAAACACAGTCTTGAACTATGTGTTCAATAAACATTTGTGGGGATGGAAGAGACAAAGGATTTTCCAGCCTTTATTCCAGATTTGTCTAATCAACACTTTTCCCCCTATAAACACATCACAAAATTAAGAAAAAGTCTTCAGAATTTGGCAGTATCCTCTTTAATCAACAAGAGGCAATTATATAACCTATTATTTACTTAGAAAATGCTACAGCATTCTTAGGTTTAAAAACAATTCTTCAACTAATTGGGAAGTGGAACTAAGATTGGAGAGAACCATATGCCACAAACATTCTATAAGCAAAAAATTCCCTCAATTCTTAAACATGAGTGTAATAAGCATCTTTTAAACTGTGACAACTGGGAATGCTTTGATGGAGCAAATGAAGCCAGACACATGAAGTGCCACTAGACATTTGGTTTGTAACTTAGAATGCTAGTGATGTCTGGTATAATGGGAAAAACATCACCAGAGATTAAAATCCCTCATCTGTGAAATGATGAGAGTTGGCTGAGATTATTCTATGGTTCTTCCTCGTCTCAAGTTTCATAGTTTTATAGAGAATGCTCATGAATCTTTTTCTAAACTTAAAATAACAAACTATAGTTGTCCATGAGTGAGGTTCAATGACTCAAAATGATTTTCAAACATTAAACTATAAAAGATTCTATTAAATAAAACCTAACCCCTGAAAAAGTAAATAAATTTCTTAACTGAGCCTGGTGGCATAGGGCTACTTGGGAAACTGAAGCAGGATGCTTGTTGGAAATACAGAATAAATCCAAGGCTAGCTTGGGTAACTTAATAAGATCCTATTTGAAAACAGATTGCAAAAAAATATAAAATAAATAAAAATGGCTAGAAATGTAACTCAGTGGAGAGCTCCTGCCTGGCATATGCAAGGCCCTGAATTAGTCCCTAGTACAAGCAAACAAATAATTTCTTCCTGCTCTGGGCTTTCTTTAATATGTTTGGCAATAATTCTCTTACTACACTTTTAAATGATAGTTATTTTTATATCTATTTGCTTAGATAGTCTTTAAGAAACCAAACTATAGTGCTGTGTACATTTTATTGATTAATTGATGTTTTTAAACTCTGGTCTCAGTATTACTACAATGTATAGGTTTTGTTTGTTTGTTTTTATTTGTTTGGTTTATACAAATTTAAAAATCACAGTATTTTAAGTAATAATATTTACATAAAGGTTTCTGTACATAAGGTCATATGCAGAGACATAATTGTTTTTAAAACGCAGCACTTTACTGGACTCTTGGCCTTTCTCGCTGAGTCCAGCTCAGCTTCCTTTACTTACACAGGGACACCAGCTTCCCATCAGTTGTAGCCTTTAATGTTTTAAAGTTTTGCTTTTTTTCAACCACATAAGTCTACATCATGGATCTATTTTACCTCCTTGGTCCTGGAGGCAGAGGCAGGCAGATCAAGTTTGAGGCCAGCCTGGTCTATATAGCAAGTTCCAGGGCTACATAGTGAGTACCTGCCTCAAAACTTAAAACAAAAAAACTTTGGTATTCAGTTCAGTGATATGGCATAATACATGTATTGCTAGTGGGAGTGTAAATTCTTAAAATATTTCTGAGGAAAAATTTAGCAATGTGTCACAAATACTAAAATGTTCTCTTACTTGACTAGAAATTGCATTTGTCCTTATGTTGCACAGGGTATAATCATGAACAAGAGTGTTTTAGTGGCAAAAATGGTTACTGTTGCATATCAGAGGAGAACAAGAGCTTAAACAAAGCAAGGATTGAACAACAGTAGAATTTTATTTAAATATACAATGACATTACTACTAAATGCTGCAAAAGATAATGTTCAAAATATACTGAGAATGGACTATACCATTTGATTATATATACATGTGTATATATACATAAACACCTAGAAATAGCATACATTAAAATACTATCAGTAGTCTTACAAGAGTTATTTCTTTCACTTTATCTGCATAACACATCATTTGTGCAGAAAAAGAGCCTGTTTTTTTCCTTTCATACTCATATCGGGTCCTACTGAATCATAGTAGTCTACAATGTTATCCCTAGAATACAAATACCTACCAGGAATCTTGTATATGCGTTCTAAACATTCAAAATTCACTTTTATTGTTTGAATTCAAAAGAATAAAGAAGAAACTAAAAAGGTGCTAGGAAAAGCTGAATAATAAATATATAAAATTACATACTTTTAAACCTTTCAAAAACAAAAACTAGTCAGACTAAACTTTCTTAATTTTACATTCTCTTTATGCTTTTCTATAGAATTCCACTTCCCACCTCCAATTTTAAACAAAGAACTTAATTTCAGAACTAAAAAGGAAAAGGAATTAGATGTATTAATATGGCAATTAATAATAACATTTTTAACAAGGCCCTTAAGCCAGGCAATGGTGGAGAACACCTTTAACTACAGCACTCGAGAGGCAGAGGCAGGCAAATCTCTGTGGGTTTGAAGCCAGCCTAGTCTACAGAGTGAGTTCCAGGACAGACAGAATTGTTACACAGAGAAATCCTGTCTCAAAAACAAAAAAAAAGCAAATTTTTTTTAAGTTTTTAATGATATATTCAACTCCACAATGTATAGATCAGTTGGTCTCAATCTCTGGGTCAAGACCCCTTCTGGAGTCATGTATCAGATATCCTGCATAGGGGATATTTACATTATAATACATAACAGTAGCAAAATTATACTTATGATGTAGCAACAAAAACTATTTTATGGTTGGGGATGTCGCCCCAACACTAGGAACTGTATTAAAAGCAAGGAAGGTTGTAAACCTCTGTTATAGATGGGAAAATGAATGTCTTGAAATCTTCAAGGCATTGGGTGTTTAAGAAAGTAGGTTTAAAAAATAAAGAAGCACTGGTCAACATAAAACACTTGTAAACAGGGCTAGAGAGATGGCTCAGAAGTTAAGAGCACTGACTGCTCTTCCAGAGGTCCTGGGTTCAATTCCTAGCAACCATATGGTGACTCACAGCCACCCATAATGAGATCTGGTACCCTGTTCTGGCTATGTAGGCATATATACCAGTAGAACACTGTATACTCAATAACTATCTAAACCTCTAAAAACAAACAAACAAACAAAAACAGGTGTAACCAGTAACATTTAAGAGGCCTTAAATGACCAATCAGATGCCAAGTATACTATTTAAAATCTCAACTTTCAGGGAATCAACTTGATGAGCTTAACTCGCAATTACACACAATTGGGACAGAACCTAGACCATGGATTTTGAGCATCACTTTTTTTATATAGCTTTTAAGATTTATTTTGAGATAAGTTTATAAAGGTAATTAGCAGAAAAGTAGAAAAAGAAGTGGCCTTTAAAAAAAGATCTAATCCTCTTGTTCCTTTGCGTGCCTCACTCAGCAGAAACTGCCATATAATTTTACCAAATATTGGGGGCTTATTTACAAATATGAATACATAATGTTTGCTTGCAGCCAAAGAAATGAAATCTCACTTTTTGTCATACTTACTCGGGTGGGCAGGGCTCAGTGTTGCAGGCTCTTTGATTTTCAGGTGGCTTACTGTCAGGGTCACAGAAATTGTTCTGGACAATGGAGTTGTCATCTAATCTTTTACAGACCACTTCTTGCCTTTGGACACCTTTAAGAAAAGAAAAAGCATCATTAAATGGAGAGTAGTTTCCCTTCCAAAAGGTGAGGCATGTATTGCTTTCTTCTGGGAGTCAACCTCACTGGATCATTGCTGTCCTATCTGTTCCACAAACACTTGTCTACTTCTCTAAAAGAACAGAAATACTGTCATTATATTCAAATTTCAAGCAAAATTAATATTCTCATATTTATAGACATTTTGAAGCTGTAATTATTATTTCCATTTTTATGTTCATCTTCATACTTTCTTTAAAAACTCTTAAACTTTCCAAAATGTCATGAGATAAAATGTATTAATATGCATTTCAATACAAGACAATGGATACATATTTATTTAAAACAAAACAACAGGGTCTAATTTACTTTCTGACATTTTCTAGGACAAAAGGAAACAAGGTCATTTTTCATCAGGAATACATTACACCATACATTTCACTTATTTTCTTCCATTTATGATTGCATCTCTCTAAAAAGTTCATCAAATTTAGATTGCATATGTAATGTACCACTTTGGACTATAAGAAATTGGCCTGTTTATTTTAACAGAGTGAATACCTGTTGATTATATCACTGTCAAAGAGTTACATACATGCTAATATCATTTACAAAATACTATTCTTGCTCTTAAAAATTAGTCCATGTACCTTGTTAGCACAACTAAAGACATTCCATTCTACAATTTACAAAATTCTTAAGTATATGCTTATGATTTATTGGCAGACATACATACCTGTGACAAATTGCTCACATTTCACAAAATGCAATCACACACACACACACACACACACACACAGACTTCTATTTATAAACATCCTTGGTGAGATTTTTATATTTTTGTTTTGGATCAGGAATCAAAAGACAAAATCAATCAAGATACCAAAGAAAAACAAGTGTTTCAGATCATACAAAAGGCACTGTTAACATTTACTCTTAGAAATGGACATAAAAGCACAAGCAAAGCTGTTCTCTGAAATCACCCACCCCGCCACTATAAACACACACGCTGAATAACTCAGAGTTGTAAATATGCAGGTAACCCCAGATTTGCACTCCAGGTAATTCTTTTTTTTTTTTTGACTTATACCAAGCAAGTTTATTAAGAGATGCAGCATCAAACATACTATTTGCAGGGGTAGGGATGGGAGTGATGGCCAAGTTCAGAAGAAAGCTAAGTCAGACAGTGTTGGCAAAGAGAACATAGCTGCCTTAGGGCTGATAACAACAGCCCAGGAGGAAAGAGTTTGGGTCCTCAGAAGCTGTAACTCTGACTCTTTTGAGGCATTGGCTTCAGTTTTGTAACAGCCTTGCCAAATCCACTCCTGGACAAGGCTACAGAACTTAAAGTTCACTTTGTCCTTTCTTTCTTTTTTTCTTTTCTTTTCTTTTTTAAAAATAGAAAACAAACTATCTTTTTCTCATTTTACATACCAATCCCATATCCCACTCCCTCCCGTCCTCCCATTCCTTCTACCTATCCCCCCCAACCCACCACCCATTCACTCCTCAGATAGGGTAAGGCACACTGCTTTGGGGAAGGTCCAAGGCCCTCCCTATTATATCTAGGCTAGGCATCCAAAGAGAATGGGTTCCCAAAAAAGCCAGTACAAGCAGTAGAGATAAACTCTGGTGCTACTGCAGTAGCCCCGCAGTCTGCCCCAGCCATACAACTGTCACCCACATTCCGAAGGCCTAGTTTGGTTCTTTCCCTGTCTGGCTAGCTTTGGTGAACTCCCATTAGCTCAGAGAAACTGTTTCAGTGGGCATCCCCATCATGATCTTGACCTCTTTGCTCATATCCTCACTCCTCCCACTCTTCAACTGGACTTTGGGAGCTCAGCCAAGTGCTCTACTGTGAGTCTCTGCCTCTGCTTCCATCAGTTGCTGGATGAAGGTTCTATGGTGACATTTAGATAGTCATCAATCACAGTCCAGCTAATTCTACGCAGCTCTTCTGGACTACCTGCCTGCCTCCCTCCCTCTCTTCCTTTCCTCTGATTATTTTTAAACTGTAATATATTTTTTTAAAAAAGGAATTTGTTCACAAATGTGGGAGTCCTTATGAAACAGGATCTTTTGATGAAGGAAGTTTTCCCTTAAAGAACTAGCACCAAATGCTTCTCCTAAGGTTGCTTAGGTCTGGGTCAACATGTCTCAGCTGTCCTGCTATGGTCACATTAAACTAAACCCTTTAAATTTAAGAGATCGAAAGGGATGAACTATTAAGTCTACTGATCTCAGGAAACTAAGTAGTGTAGCCTCCAGCCTAATGATGAGTTGTTGAAGATGATCTGTTTTATTGTTTACAGTGACAAGACTCCTCAGAAAACCTTCAGTAACATGTTTTTAGGGGTCTGACATATACCCAGTTTACTGGCAAAATGTCTTAAAGTATGTTGCTTAATTCTCTCCCACTCCCTAGAATAGCAAATGACAGCAGTGGAATTTTTAAACTATTAAGATTGAGATTTTTGAGGGAAGAATGATTCACAAGAAGCATAGTTGTTATCCACTCACAGATGTTCCATGATATTCATCAGATTACCTCCCCATTGTGTCATTCCAGTGGGCAGATAACTATGCCCATGTGGTCACCTAGTCAAATACCTCTACTGTTAGTCATAGAGCTCGGCTACCAACAGTGACTCAGATGAGCAACTTGTCCACTCTGAAGGAAATGTTCATTTATATCAAGAGCAAGGGGCTGCTTTTGGAGGTTTAGTGTGTATTTTTTTTAAAAGGCATTAAATGTGACTGCTCATGAAACAAAAAATGCTGGCAGTGAATACAGTGTGTTAGTTGATTCTCTGAAAAGGATAAACATCAAAACTACAAAATGGAACTGATGCTGCTTAGTTCCAGTGACAGAAACTGTTAAATAAGTTTCTAAAGGTTAAGATAAAAGTTAAGTTTCTTTAAAAGACCACCACAGACATTGTTTGTCCACAATTGTATTTGTTTAAAGCAGCCTTTAGTATAAAAGCAGGTCCTCTGCAATTTAAATCACAGATCAGACTGGTATAAAAAATAGTAGAGATTTACATTTCACTTTTAGGTAAATTCTAGCTATGTATGTATAATATTTGAAAATGCTTTCTGCATAATATTTATTGCTAAAAACTAAGGAAACAGGTAAAACTACCCAAAATAAAATAAACATTGAGAATAGTCTCATATTGATCTAAAGCCTAGAGCTCTTTTTTTATTTGGTAAAACCCAGTGATTGTACCTTACTCTCACAAACTAAGCTGCCAACTCAGTGTGGTTGATGAGTCACCACTGCCTCAACAAAACACAAAGCACTTGTGCTTCTTGAATGATGCTAGATTTCATAGGAAGCATTACAAATTAATTCAACTTTGGCCATGCCTTCCATATAGCCTAAAAACTGGGAATTAAGGAACTTCCAGGTCTTTATGTTTTAAGCATGCTACTTTTTGATAAAGTAAAAATTAACATCCTTGTAAAATTGTCCTATATTTTACAAAGATATTTTCCTTACACTCATCTTTCATTTATTTTCTTCTAAAATATTGTATCACTGTAGCATCAATCTATTTCCGATCTTCCCAAAACACTATAATATTTTCTTCTAATAGAATACATATTTCCTTCCAGGTTTTATGCCCATACCTGGCAGGTTGATAGTTTTGCTTGTTTGTTTGTTTCTGTGTTGATCCTAAGTCAGTATTGATAGGATGACTATAAACAAATTAATCAAAATGAATAGGCTTTTAAACACAACCTGTATATCAAGGTGAATGTAGCTTTTAACTTTATAAAGTAGAAAATACAGATTAAGTGGAAATAATCTAAGTGAACAAGAGAAATGGAGTTTAGAATATTTGCATATGATTATGCCTCATGTACATATAGCCTCTTTTAAAGTAGTACGTAAAACATTGATAATTCATTTTAAACTCTATTATAATACAGTTATTCAAAATTAGTATGCTTTCAAATCTGAAGACATATAGTTTATTACCAAAATGTATAAGATGTCTACACAAACAGTAGTTTCATATCTAGTGGGGAAAAAATTCTCATGTCTCAGTGTTCCTAACCCCTAGAATTAGAGAATGATCTGAGAATTTAATTGACCAAATTAAAACTATACTAACTATATTTTTACTCTTAAAAAACCTTAAGTTATTAGCATAAACTATTCCTTTTTTCATTTAACATAAAATCAATCATTTTTGCAGTGAACAGTTCAATGGCATTCAGTATTTCTACATTGTTAGGCCACCATCGCCACTATCTAGTTCCAAACATTATCACTGAGTAAAACTTCTGTTGTACATATTTTCTCTACTCATATTTACTCATACCTCACTCCAGGCTCTGAGAACTGCCAATTTGTTTTTGATCTCTATGACATATTCTGAACATCACATATAAATGGGCTCATACAATATGTATTCTTATAAAATCCCTCCATGTTACAAAAAGTAATGAATTTAAGACTTTAAGACATTACAAAAGTACAAATAATTTTTAATTTCTTATTTTGTTAACTCATATTTACCTTAAACCTTTACAAAGAATATGTCCTATTTAGCATCACTTAATTTGCCTATATTTCACTTTTGACATGTAATAATCCAAACCTTTACAAAGAATATGTCCTATTTAGCACCACTTAATTTGCCTATATTTCACTTTTGATATGTAATAATCCAATATGACAGATGATGGTTTTAAGTATAGAAATACAAACATAACTCTGGGCTACAGATGTTGAACAGTGGAATAGCATTTGGCTAACATGTGCAAGGCAAGGCACTAGGTTAAATTCCCAACCCTGAGGAAAAAAAAAAAGTCTACCTCATGTTTGGTCTGTGATCTTAAATTTATCAGATCTTATGTTTAATATTCTGCCAATAGTTTAAAGTTAGGATCTATTTGACTACCCAGGTACCTGCTATATAATACAAGGACTGAACTTGAATTATTGCTTTAATTACACAGCAGCAAATAGTTTTTTAATGGCATATTGTAATAGTACATAACACAGGAAAAAAAGCAAGAAACCCACCAAATGGCAAATGAGAACTGGATGGAGCTGTTTATTATTCTCACTGTAAGGGTGGTAAATGTCTCTTTCAGGTAAGGTAACTTCACATTCAGGCCAATCTTGAGGGAAAGCCTCAGAGGACACTGACCTTCTTTGTTTCTCATAATTAAATACTTCACAGGCTCATTTATAATACAATATTCAAAGTCATACTGCTCTTCTTGTGGTAGTTCACCATTTAAGAATTAAGTTAACCAGTTCATTCTTTTTAAAAGTAGGAACCAGAAGTTAGTGCTTGAAAATTGAACTTGGAACAGCGCACATGTTAAATCAGGAAGTATGAGGGTGGCAGCGGCTAAGAGCAAGGGAAAGATCTAGGCATTGTCAGTTCTACAAGACCTAACATTTTAGTCCTAGGTGGACACCATCAGGACATATGATTAAGTCAATATGGGAAATAATAGGGGTCTAAATGTACATTTGGGACAGAAGGGATAACTGATCTCCAAATAACTGAACAGAGTGGCACAGTGTGTCATCTCTCCCCAGGAAACAGATTTCTGGAGAGAAAGAGAAGGGAATACTCTGATTTTATACTAAAAATGTAGCTGGGGGTTAAGGCAATAATTTGCTTGACCACAGCATCTAAAGTAGTTAGCAACCAAGATAGCATTATATAACCACAACATACATAGCATAAGGCCAGCAATGTTAACGTAACTCTAATAGTCAATGCAGATAGCATCCAAAGAGAGACAAGTACCAGGAAAAAACAACAACAAACCCTATTTGCTCTGTCTTCAGTTGCTGGAATCTGGCTGTTGTGTGGTGTGATTGCTGGCCAGACATGAACATTTGCAGCACACAGCAAAGTCCATCTGCCTTGGATCTAACAACTGGCACCCAGAGTACCAATCCACTCCACCCACATAGCTTCCTTCTTTTGAAGAGCCCATTGCTCTTTTTCTTAAAAAAAATCTTTCAAAAACTTCCTTTCTTTGCCTTCCCAGTATTTCCCGTCTGTTCTGGGCAACAGTAGATGTCCCGAGGAAACACAGAATGATCAAAATGGAAATGTTACTCTAAAAACATTGTACTTTTCATTGCTAGCCATGATGGCATATGTCTTTAATCCTAGCACTTGAGAAGTAGAGGCAGGTGGATCCCTGTGGGTTCAAGGCAATTCTGGTCTACACAGCAGCCAGAGCCACATAGTGAGACCCTGTCTGAAAAATATAAGTATTTTTTTCTAGAGCAATTGTGTTTAGTGAGGATAAATCAGGATGGGGCACACATACAATAGGTTTACTTGAGGTCACAGCACACATAGAAGACATTTCTACTATTTAAGAAGTAACACCTTTCATGAAAAAAAATGTCTAAATCAATTTGACTCATTAAGTTCTATCTTTGCTTAAGGTATAAATTTAATTACTATGTGGATTTAATTACTATGTGGAAAGATAAAATCTTTACTTCAATGAGATTGTATTAAAAAGGGGTGGCAAGAATAAAGGAAAGGTCATTATATTACTTGCCTAATAAAATACTGTATTTTCAAGTCTGTTATTTTCACTTGTACACATCTCTCATTTTGTTAAGTTATTGGATGATCTCTCTCATCCTGATCTTCATTGATATTAAGAACTCATTCATAATCAAATGACTCTGATAACATTCAGTTTCACTTTAGCTTATTTTTTCCCTTCACCTCCAACTGCTTTTAGTTCTAGGCAGTCAATGATCAAGTTTTCACTTCCCTTTGCACAACGAGGCAACCAAATTAGATGACCTCTAATGTTTCTTTCAGATCCAAAATGCTATGGCTTGCTTTTGCCCTTTCTCTTTATTTTAATAGTTCAGATTTTTGAAGGATTCTCCCTCTTTAATGTCTGTTTCCTCCCTGTATTCTATAGAATAAAGAGTGAAGGGATGGGGACATAGCTCAGGGTAGATCTCTTGCCTAGTATGTATGAAGCCCTTCATTTTAATTCCCAGAAAAATCAGACACACACACGCACACACACACGAGACAGAGAGACAGAGACAGAGAGAGACAGAGAGGAGAGAGAGAAAGAACTACAAAGAAAAAGAGACAGGTGGAGAGAATAACATAGAGGTAATATTTGGTTTTGTAGTCTTGTTGTGGTCTTTGAGTTTTCACCAGTTCTTTTCACATGTCCAAGGAGCTAGACAGGAAATGCAAGAATGTCAACTACAAATGGGAACTTTGAAGCGCCTGGAAGCACACACCTATAAGCCCAGCACTCTGGAGAGGCCAGAGTAGAAGAATCAAGAGTTCAAAGTCATCCTCCACTACATAGGGAGCTGTAGCCCAGTGTGGGCTACTTAATACCCTATTTCACAGACAAAACAAAAGCAAGCAAACAAAGAGCTAATTTGTGTTACTAAAGACCAATCTTTATGGTTTTTAGTAGGAGTTTACTTCTCATATTTATTTAAAATTTCAGAAATGATGCGATGCTGGTCTTGGATCACTTTTTCTAAACACTGTGATCTAGTTACTTGTAAATAAAGAAACTTTAAAATATCATATGTGAAATCCCTTTCTTGGAATCAAAGAGTAAATACTTCAGATTTGATTTAAAGTAAAGATATAATTATAAGCAAATTGAATAGTTTTTAAGTTAAAATCCTCATATTCTTCAAGTTCTCAGAAAAGAAGAATAAGAAAGAAGGATTTATTTTTCCAAAAATAGTTTATTTCTACTTCCTTGTAGGGAAACATGTTATGATTGCTAAAAATGCAATTTTGTCTTCCATTGTCAGGCTTGCCTTTAATGGCTGAGCCATCTCTCAAATCTTAAAAAATGCTATTTTGAACAGAATTTTTGGGAAATGAAACACAGTCTGCCTCATACTGATCACTAACACACCAGAAATGTACTCTAATTTGTTTTCAGTTTTATGACATCTTTTAGTGAATCATAGGCATCAAGCTTTCTTCATGTTAGTAAAGACAGAATTTACTAAATCATTGAAGTTTATGGCTACAGAGCTAAGGCTCTCAGGAGCTAGGATATTCACAGACACCCTGCTGTGGGGCCTGATCCAACTAATCCCAATGCGCTGAAAGTCATTCTTCCTTCTCAACATTGCAATGTTGGGAGGATCAATATGGAAGTGGCATGGTCATTCATTGATAGGCTTTTGCTTAGTCTAATCAATACGGAAATACCAAGGTCAATCAGTGAGAGGCTTTTGTCCAGTCTTCTAAGTAGCTCACTTTTCCAGAACAAGGAGAAAATTGGAGACTTTTTAGTCTTTCTTAACTGAAGATACTTTCCTCCAGGAGTTTGTACTCTTAGAAGGATCACAGTGACCTGTGCTATTTCTAAGTTTGCTATACACAGAAATAAAATTCGGAAAATCCCAGAGTCAAACAATAGCACACTGTACAACCTTACATCAAAAAAGAAAAGAGGAAAATCATTTTTACAGGGACTTGTTCAAATTCTATAACTCATGGCATTATGTAAAGTGATTAACTATTCATCTACTGTTTCACCTGTAACCTTTTATTTGCTATGAAAAGCTATGCAGGCTTAGTTATAAGAATCAGTCTTTTCTGTTTCAGACTTAATTTCAAATAATAAAAAAGTTAAAGTTAAAATAAGGGATGGAAAGATGGCTCAGTGGCTAAGGTCACTCACTGTTTGTTCTTCTAGGGGACCTAGTTTTAGTTCCCAGAGTCCACATGATGGCCCAAAACCCTATGCAATTCTAGATCCAGAGGATACAACACACTCTACTGGCATCTTTGGCCACTGCATGCACAAAACATTCATACATGAACTATAAAAAGGATAGAATATCTAAAGTTTTTAATTTAAAAATAATAAAACTATTTTATGCCCCCCACAAAAAGCCACCACCACCAACACAAACCCTCAACCTACTGTTTTCTGTTCCAGATTGGTACCTACCTATTTTGACTTTCCATAAAAGTTATAGTATATGCTTAAAAGTGTTAGTTATTATAAAAGTCAAGCCTCACAACAGTTACTTATAAGAACTGACCTCTTAGTAATGTTAAATATGTTAGAAAGACATTTTAGAACTGGCAAAGAAATTAAATGGACATTTGTAAGAATGTAAAACATTTTTTTCCATATTGTCTGGTATTTTGTGAATGTTTCCTTTTAGCTGAGTATTAGTTCTGGCCTAAAGACTGTATTATACCTCTCTCTTCCTCCTCCCTTTTCTCTCCTTCTCCCTCTCTTATTTGAACTAGAGTTTCTAAATGAATCCCATGCTGGACTCAAACTTTCTATGTCTAGCTTTTAACTCACCAATCTCTGTTTTGATTTCTCAAGTACTGGAATTATAGGCACGACCACTAGGCTTGGTTCAACATTACATCTTTCTAGTAATTATTATAAAAATAATTTAAAATGCCATTTCAAAATGGACTTACTACAATTTAAGTTCACATTATGTTTGTATTGTATCATTATTATAAATATTAAAATATATGACGTTAAAAGATATCACCAGGGAAATAAAAAAAACCTAATGTTTCAAAGGCTAAGATAAACTGTATGACAAATTCTTTAAGATAATTTGAAAATTATATTATTAATAAATGTATTATTATAGATTATTACATAAATTTGTTAAGTTACCAAGAAGTTGCTGTCAGAGACCATTTGAAATACATCCTTTCTTTCCTGTCTTCCTTCCTTTTGCCTTGTGCTTTAATCATGCACAGTCTTAGACTGAACTGAGGAAAGACATACTCAGAAACAATAACAAATAAGATAAGAAAAGTTTACATATCATTCAAAAGCTCTAGTCCCCAATTTGAAGGAGCAAAGCATTTTCCATCTTTAAATACTGAAGATCACTAGGGCACTAAATTGTGCTTATATGCATTTTTCCTCTTAGAAGAAAGTCAAAATAGATTGAAAAGGAGTAGCGTGATTTTTTTTTCCTCACAGTCTTAGTGACACATTCAAATAGGATTTCTCAGACTTTTTCATGCAACCTTTTAGTTTTCAATCATTTTTAAAGCACCCCCTAAGCAGGATAAAAGAAAATCTAAGTTTTGCTTGTTAAAGACCAAATATTTTAACGACAACAATTTGCATTGAATAGAACCAATGTCACCATATTTCCATTGAGAAGTGCAGTATTTTGTAGCACCTCATGAGCATGCCATAGTGTCTTTGGAAACCATCTTCCAAAGCTCAGAATAGAAAGCAGAAAGCAGTTCCAATATGTATAAAAGTCCAAATGAATCAGGTAAAGATGTATGCAGTAAAGTTAAAAATAGAATTTTCCTACCTGGACAGAAGAAATATGTAAAACAATATGTTTATATTCAGTTCATTCTCTCTCTCTCTCCCTCCCTTCCTTCCTCCCTGTCTTTTCCCTCCCTCTCTCCCTTCCTCTCTCTCTCTCTCCTTCTCGCACACACACACACACACACACACACACACACACACACACACACACAAGAACATACATGCACACAAACAAATAGGCTTGTTGGGTTGGGGCACAGCTCACGGACACAAACTTGCCTAGCACTTCAAACAAACAACAAAAACCAGTCAATTTACAATGACATCAGGGAAGGAAAAGCATTAAAGATGTACCAAACATGAAGTAACAATGAAATAGACTTTGTAAGTATAAAGGAAAAACAATGATAACATTTTAAATAGTCACTGACATCTGATCAGAAATGCTAATACCTATGTAGTATATATTTGAAAAGACATTTTATTTTATGTGTATGTTCCTGCGTGTATATATGCGCACCACATGTGTGCAGTGCCCACAGAGTTCAAAAAAGGGTATTAGATCTCTGAGTATTGGAGTTACTGGCATTTATGATGTGGGTGTTGGGAACAGGACTTGAGTCCTCTGCAAGAGCAGCAAGTGCACTCAACTGATGAATCATTTCTCTATATATTAAAAACAAAACAAAACTGTGTTCTTTGATCTGTGAATAAAAAATAAGGTTTCCTGAAATGACTATGCCTCCTTCTTCTTCCTCAATCTAAGTACAGCTTTAACTCATCTTCCTTTTGAGGGGCAAAGCGATATTCAGCAGGGTGATGCCACTCTAAGAGACACTATAAGAAACTTGAGTTCTTTGGTATGCAATTCTTTTACTTCACAAAGAGAAAGAAAAGAATCCTGGGGGTGGGAGAGACAATGTGGACAAAATATCAGGACAGTTATAACACCAATGGGTGACAAGTAGTGTATTTTAAGTGTAACTGCAAAACTATAACAAATATACAATATTATAGGTATTTTGTCTTTTCTATGCACTGTTAATGAAGAACTCTTCGGCAGCAAAACAGGTCAACGTTAAATACAATGCTAAAAGTCTTAGTTACTAGTCTTGGGAGGCTTTACTCTAAAAGTTCAAGATCTATATGAAATCAGAGATGAGGCTGGGTAATTTGTGAAGATGGAAAATGGATGGTTTAAATAGTAGAATTGAAAGACAGAAGTGTTATCATGAATATTGCTGCATTATGCAAAATCCATTCCCTAAGAAATAATCTTCTAATACAGTAGAGGGGTTCCTTCCTGATTAGAAACAAGATACAAGAAGAGCGGGAGTTTTCACCATGCTGTTAGGGCGGGAGTTGTGTGCTTCTTACATTCTGACTTGGAGCTTAAGTCGGTTGACTGTGACAGCCATTTATAAAATGAGCATATCTTCTTCAAATTGCTGGAGACCAGAAGCGTTTCCAATTCATATTAATTTAAACTTTAGAATATTGGCATAGAGCTTACTGGTTGAGCATCCCTAATATGAAAAATCTGATATCCAAAATGCTCTAAAATTGGGGATTCTGGCGATCATCTTGGATTAGGGATGCTCTGCTTATGTACATTTTAATTTTGGCATGTCCAAGTCCAGTAGCCACAAAAAAAATAAAACCATGGATTGCCATTTTACCACTTTTTCCACTCAATTCAGTGATGTTGCTCTTTACTCTTCAACCCAAATTCACATTTCTGAATCTCATCAACCTTTGCATTATCTCACATCCAATTAACAAAAGATGTTAGTGCTTTTAGGACTAAAACTTTTTGTCTGTTTTTCAATACAGGGTTTCACTGTTTGGCTCTAGCTGTCCTGAAACTTGCTTTGTAGGCCAGGCTGCCCTTGAACTCACCTGTCTCTGCCTCCCCAAGGCTGGGATTAAAGGCATGCGCCACCACTGCCCAACCAGGACTAAAACTTTTAATCCACAGCAAAACCATAATTTTAAAAATATGGATTGCACCTTAGAATTGCCAAGGGGTCTTTTAAAAATCTGATGTTCAGACTAAATCTCTAACAATTTCTAAAAGACGGAAGTGTTGGGGGGCACAAGTATCAGGATCTCAGGAACATTTAAAGCTTTTTCTTTCCAACCTGTGTCAAAGTTAAGAGCCATCATTCTGGGCAACATTTCTGAACAAACTTCAAAGCTGGTGAAGGAAATACTTTTGGTGGATACATAGCAAGTTTCTCTATAGAGGTGTTAAGTGGTGAAAAAACTTTGTTCAAAATAAGCAACTGTTATTATTAGAGAAACATTATGTTAAAGTATTACTAGACTCAACTGCTGTACCTCATATTAAAAAATGATTTAACTTGAAGTCTACTTATATAATAAAAATTATTATAGCAAAGGTTATTTTGTATGACTTTGAGGATGATTGAAGGATACCAGGCAGTAGAATATGTTTTATAAACTATACATCATTCATCTGTTATTAATCAGCCAAGTCACAGAGTCATTTGTAATTAAATCAAATAGAGATTATCATGTAGCGTTACTAGGCATTTGCATCTAGCCCAGTTACTGGAGTGAGGCTCCTAAACTATCAAGGCCTGTGTTCCCAAGTCAGGAACTGGAGGCAGAGCCTAACAAACCTTGCTTTAAGACACCCTCCTGTAATTCTGATGTTTGCTAAGCTTGGACAACAACACATCTAGGCAAACATTAGCAAAGAGGAAGTATGCAATAACTAAAACCAGTGGGTAAGTATAAAGGAACCTTTAAAAGTCACAGAGCAAATGTTATATGGCGTGAATTACTAATCAAAAACAGGTTCTAGAGTTTTGCATCATAAAACAATATTACTTTCATTATTAAGCCAAGTTTTATCAATGAGAACATGATTATGGTCATTAATCCAATAGTATAGTACATTGGGGACTTATTTAAATTACATAGTACATAATAGTTTGGATAAGGCATAAAGAAATAAATTCTAGAAGTACCAAGGTTTCTGAAAGTAGGAAAGTTTTCATGTACTGGGTTTTCACAGAATAATTACAGCTGTCTTAATAGTCATATTTATCCTGAAGACAACACCCCATAGCATCTTAATGTTCCCAATCAGCCCAAGGAAGCGCTTCCTCCCTGACTCAGGGCAGCCATCACTTGAAATGAATCATCACCAATGTTTCCTGTATATTAGCTGTGTCATCGGGTCTGCTAAGCGACAGAAAAACAGTTTTTAATTTCTTATCTTAAGACATCTCATCATAGAAAACTATCATTCTTGCTCCCTGACTCATAGTTCAAAGAAAGGTATTGATGTCAGTAAAGCACATATGGACCAATAATGAACAACACAGAGGGGTCTTGTGAGACTCCAAAAAAGATTCTTTGAGAGGTCTTGCTCTTTTTCCATTTAAAATCTTGAGAGTTTTAAGGCTCCCACAACCTCCCTGGTGAGATCAAAGTAGAACATCATAATTAAGAACTAATTTTAGTTTTTATCCCCAGTTTCTGAGTGAAATGTATGTAGAAATATATATTCCTAGAAGGTCTTTAACTGTAAATAAACTCCTTTTTGGCATGATAGTAGATGACTCTGGCTTCTTTGATTAACATTCCTGAGCTCTAAAGAAATTTACTTCCTCCAAACATAAGCTGGAATTAAAAATAAAGGCACACACAGAAGGAGGAAGTTAGATAGCTGGTATCTACAACAGGATGCCCACCCTGGGACATCCAGTTTCCTACAGGGGAAAGAAGAGCTGTACATACTTTTTTGATCTTGAGTTTTAGTTGTCAACTTGACCCAATCTAGAGTCACTTGGCAAGGGGAGTCTCAATGACAATTGTCTAGATTAAGTTGGTCTGTGGGCATGTCTATGGGGGACTGTGTTGATTAGTGGGAAAACCCACCAACAGTAGGTGGCACCCTTCTATGGGTAAGGGATATTGGATTGTATAAGAATAGAGAAAACAAGCAGAGCACTGGATGTACACATACATTAACTCACGGTGCTCTGCTCTTTCTTGACTGTGGATGGAATGTGACTAGCTGCTTCAAGTTCCTATGTCTTGACTTTGAGCTGCCGTGTAATGATGGACTATAAACTAGAATTGTGACTAAATAAGTCCTTTCCTCCTTAAGTTGTTTTTATCAGGGAATTTTACACATCAACAGGAAGTGAAAATAAGACATTTGTTAAAATTATTGTTTGATGGTCTCATGGGTGCTCATAACCACTTACTGTTTATAAGTGCTTACGATTTTCCTAGAATGTATCAGATATTGTACTAGGAGCAAAATGAATTCTCAAAGATGCAGACTTCAATGACCAGGCCCTTAACTTTATATCCCTACACTGCTAGGATTCAGTTGCTCTGAAAGCAACAGTGATCCAAAATTTTGTGTGGGTACCAGAACCACCTGGAGCACTTGTGAAAACACAGTCCCCATTCAGTTTCTCTGAAGTTCTGATATAGGGCCCCTAGTCAGCTTCTCAGTAAATCCCTAACTGATGCTGAGGCAGCTGGTCCCCAGATCACAACTGGATGACCAGGACAAATGACAGCTCTGCACACATCATCTGCCAACTTCCAAACACTGACCTCCCTCTCAACAAAAGCAATGATGTCATAAAAGCTCAAAGTCACTCACACTCAAGCAGAGTTTGGGGTTCCAGAACTACTTCAAATATAAGATCGGTAGCCCCAGATCAAAGTAGTTTATATCATGGAAAAGAAACCTCTCCTTCCAGGGGCTTTTCTTTTTATTTAGGTTTTTCCTCATTCACAAATCATTTCCATTTTTCAATATGAATGTTACAGAAAAGAATAACTCATTTAGATTTTTTATACTTTTTACTTCAATAAACTCATCGTTTTCTTTTGAATTAAATTTTCATGCCTCTTCCGTCTTTCTTGGACTATGTGCTCTCTGAACAAAGAGAATCATATGATTGAAAGAGCATTGGGAATTTATTTAATTTCTCCTTGGCCTCAGACAAGACTGTGTCTAAACCATCCTCAACTAGAGCACAAGAACAGGCAGCAGGGCCCCCCATTCAGCATTCTATTGAGTACTTGAATATACTACTACGCCTTCTTGTCCCCAAGGCAGCTGACCTCAGCATTAGGGTCTTATTAGAAAGCCTAAACCTTACATTATTTGGACTCATCCTTTATTCTACTCTTTATAAGTTTATTTATTTATACTACTTAAATATATGCTATCTTAATTTTTTGTTGGTTGGTACAAAAGGGAAGATTAATTTAATTCATAAAGTAACTAAATGATTTAATTAGCACAAGTAAAGATTTATGTATAAATGACATTAAATATAATGCAATGACCCTTATGGAAACAAAATGTGGATTAGTTGAGAATAATCTGCAATGATATTAGTCATTTTATTTTACTAAAAGAAGTGGTGATGCATTATAGTTTTGAAAACTTTATGAGACATCAGACATCTCATATATAAAATGGGTGGGAACAGGAGAACTTTTAAAATAGATTGCAAGTTCTA
This sequence comes from Bramus lutescens, assembly GCA_001685075.1. Taxonomy (NCBI): domain Eukaryota; kingdom Metazoa; phylum Chordata; class Mammalia; order Rodentia; family Cricetidae; genus Bramus; species Bramus lutescens. The sequence goes on from LOEQ01004290.1 coordinate 63,287, forward strand.
CTTAACCATATTTTATGATATTTCACATGAGTGAAATCTTTCAAAAAGATTTATTTATTGTGTATACAGTATTTTTCCTGCATGCATGCCTGTAGGCCAGAAGAGAGCACCAGATCTCACTACAGATGGTTGTGAACCACCATGTGGTTGCTGGGAATTGAACTCAGGACCTTTAGAAAAAGTAGGCATGCTCTTAACCACTGCGTCATCTCTCCAGCCCCACATGAGTGAATATTAATAGAACATTATTTATATTTTTTGACTTTTCATGTTGTGTAGTCTTTACTATTAGAAGTAGGGTCATAGTAATGAATGATTTTAACTTTAATGACTCAAAAATATGGATTCTATCGTATGATAATCATTTTTCTGAAAATATTCTTTTCCTATTCAAATACTTGAAGCATTTGGAGAGCCAATGGATACATGGAAAAAGGTCCATGGAATGCATATATTTTTACACAGTTTATAATGGAAATGTGTCATTTATTTCCATTTCAACATTCTAAATACTATCATTTTAAATGTATACTTGGGTTTTGGGATGGTGAGGTACTCCAGGCATCCCGGGCCTTGAAGGATGGGTCTGCTTCTTGCCTACTGTAACAAAGCTTTGTGGTGGAGGTGGTGCATTTAGTCTCCAGAGAGAAGGAAGATGCTGCTTGCACAGCACTTCTACTCACCAGTCCATGAAGCAGCAAGGGTGTTGGCTTTGAAGGAAGCCAACTGTCCTGCTCTCCCAGCCAGAGGTAAAGAATTGCATTGGTGGCCACTAGAGGGAGGAGGATTAGGAATAGAGTAAATTGTGGGGAAAAGGCACCCATGAAAAATGCACATGGGACAACCAACACATCACCAACCACTGCCTACCAGCTACATCTACCTCGCTGAGGGATTATAATGGGGTCACTAAACATCATTAGCCCAGAGATCCAGACACCAATAATTTATGCAGCATCCCAGTATACTGCCCCTTAACTTTGATGGCTGGAGAAGGGAGTTTGAACGGGATTGTGGGAAACACACAATTATACAAACACAAGCACACAAGCACACATACATTCTCATGCCCCATTACAAGCTGCACTTGTGAAGTCTGATTCTTGCTGGTTTTTAATTTAAAACTCTTGATGTTCTTTACCAAGAATGTGTTCATGAAAAGCAAACAGCCCACCTTCAAGGTAGTCTTGGAGAAGCACCAGCAGAGATACTCATTGTGCCAAGATGTATTTTACCAACAAATCTGTGTAAATTACATGAGGTTGAAACAAACAGAATGTAATATAATTAAGCAAAGTTTCTTTTGCTAAATTACAGCTTGAAGCAAACCTGTAAAAAATGTTACCAATTAGCTTCTTTAGCAAACAAAAAACACAGCTCGGAGTAGGTTTTCCTTTCCACACTGCCAGCTGTGGGCTGCCTAGTGGGTGTCTTACCTCCAGCACAAGTAGCTGAGCACTCTGACCAGGGCTGATGATGCCACAGAAAGCCAACTTCATTATCTCCACTGCCAGGACGAGTGATGGGAACGTTGAACTTATACCTAATTCCCAAATTCTGTTCTTGGAGTAGAACCTGCCATTGAAAACAACTGGTGAAGATAATTAAAATACAATGAGCCTTTATTCAGATACTTATCATTTCTTCTGAAGAAGAAAATGCCATAGAGCATGTCTTACAGGAAATTTGGAACATTTGTTTATTTACTTTAGCTTTTTGACAGTCTCACTCTGTGGTCCAGGCTGACCTTAAACCCACGACAACTTTAAAAAATTATTACATTTTTGATTATTTCTTGGTGGGAGGGTGTGCACATGCCTTGAAGCATGTACAGAGGTTAGAGGGCAATTTGTCAGAGTTGGTTCTCTCCTTCTATAATGTGAATCATGGGGATTGAACTCAGGCTTGGTGACAAATGCCTTTATCTGATGAGGCATCTCAGTGGTCTACAACACAGCTTCAAAGTACATGAGTTTTAATAAAATCTTTCTTTTTTCTGTTCATGAGTAGTATGTCACTATTTTCATTTATACTGCTTGGTCATAAAACTTTTACTCAAGAAAACATGAAAATCTGGGTGGTGGTGGCACACACCTTTAATCCCAGCACTTGGGAGGCAGAGGCAGATCTCTCTGAGTTGGTAGCCAGCCTGGTCTACAGAGCTAGTTCCAGGACAGCCAGGGCTACACAGAGAAATCCTGTCTCAAAAAACAAACAAACAAAAAACTATGAAAAGATGAAAGTCATTTGGCAAGAGATCTATAGCCTTCACTCTGCAGTGTCTACACTTTCGGAATAAAATCATCTTACCTTTGCCTTAATTCCATCATCTGCAAAACAGAGCTGATCAAACATGGCCCTTCTCTACCCCACAATGTGGAAATTACAGTGAAAATGTAATGATAAAGGCACATTTACCATTACAATGAGGTTTTCAGAGGTGGGTCCTAGGGCTTCCAAGGATTCTGGTTCATCTGTTGGTCTCTTATAATGGAAAGCTGTCCCAGAAACATCAAATTTCCTAGGCCAGTCAATAGTCCAGGCACCATTAATATAGTAATCATCCCCTTCAGATTTTAAAGCTGCAAAAGAGAACAACAATCCACTTAAAAATGTTAAATTTAGTTTAGTATTATATTGTGGATCAACTACTGCAGTGGGTTTATAATGAACAGTCATTTAATTCAGAGACAATGCTAGGCCATCTTCCCTTTTCCACTTCACCTGGTTCTCTTTCCCTTGGTTGCTTTTATTTCTCCCAAACAGTGACTGACTTTATTATGAGGATAATCCTATCTGGGACCCCACTTTCTTAAATTAAAAATGCATAGGAAAAGAGGACTTAGAAACCTTTGAATAATATCTATATTTTGGGTCCCCAAGGCAGGAAGAAGGTGATTGCCAGATGACCTAAGGGGTAGAGGCAGGTCCCTTTATCCCTACATGCTTACATCTACCATAATGTGAGACACTGAGAGACTAAGGAGTCACAGGTCACGTGAGATGGCACCAGGCACATGAGAAGTGTGGGGGCGGCTATGGCCTAAGGCCCGTTTAGGGTGCAGAGTGAGACCTTCTCTCAAAAGCAAAGCAAGGTCAGCCACTGAGGCTATGGATGCCCTTGCTTTATGTTTGGGACAAGGTTTCTCTATAGAACCCATTGGTCTTAAACGTGTAAGCCTCCTCCTGCCTTAGCCTCCTAAGCACTTGGTCTACAGTTGTTTGGGGACCACCATATCATCTGTTTCTAATTTAAATGCAAATTGGAATAGAAGAACTTACAGTGGCTGTACTAGTTCTACACAGTAACAGGGTCATTAACTGTGAGGCAGGGATGGGGAGGTCCTCAGGCCCCCCATCCATCACTACAGATACACTTAAGAAGGGAACTTGTTGCCTTCAGTTGTTTACCCACTAGTGACCCCATCAGGCTCCAGTGGATACTTTCAATTCAGCGACCACACAGATGACCCTGGTTATGCTAAACGGTCATAAAGAAAACTACAAGTCATAAATCTAGGAAAGGGAATGGTGAAGTTGATAAGGATGGAAGTATGTAGGGAAAAGAGAGTAATAATGATGGGTTATATACATACATTGTCAAAGAACAGAATTAATAATAATAAAACAATGTTAACCAAAGAACTGCAATAACTTTCATATGAATGTAGAGAGGGTAATTGCTTAAGTATTCATAATGTCATTGGTGGAAATGAATGAAACATTTATATGAGAGGATATGAAGGGCATTAGGAAAAAATGAAAGAGGAGCTTGGCCTGAGGGTAGAAGTGAGGGGCAGACTTACTCTCTAAATATTAAAGGAGTGGTTAAAAGGCCATGGTAAAGGAAAACCTGTGGTTCTGGTGCACAGACAACTGAACAACAGAACCAAAGAGTTTGAAAATAGATCCAGGTCATAAAAGAATTGTTTTTGTCCTATCTCACTTTTTAAAACACATTTTTAAATTTAATTTTATTTCTCATATATTACATCCTGACCACAGTTTCCCCTCCCTCCTCACCTTCCAAGCCTCTTCTAGATCCATTTGTCCTCTGTTTCCCTTCAGAAATGAACAAGCCTCCCAGGAATGTCAACCAAACATGGCATTACAAGATGCACTAAAACTGGGCACATACCCTCATGGGAATTCCACGTGGTTTTTACTACTGTAGTTCTGTGGTAGAGCTTGAAACCAGGGATGTTGATAACTCTGGAAGTTCTTTTATTGTGCAGGATTGTTTTGGATATCCTGGGTATTTTGTTGTTTTTTTTTTCATATGAAGTTGAGTATTGTCTTTCAAGCTCTGTAAAGAATTGTGTTGGAATTTTGATAGGAATTGTGCTTGTTGAATCTGTAGATTGCTTTTGGTAAGATTGCCATTTTCACTATGTTAGTACTACCAATCCATAATCATGGAAGATCTTTTCATCTTCTGAAATCTTCAATTTCTTTCTTCAAATACTTGAATTTCTTGTAATTCAGGTCTTTCACTTGCTTGGTTAGAGTTACATCAAGGTATTTTATATTATTTTTGGCTATTATAAAGGGTGTTGATACTCTGATTTCTTTCTCAGCCTTTTATCATCAGTATATGGGAGAGCTACTGATTTTTTTTTTTTGAGTTAACTTTGTATCCAGTCACTTGACTAAAGTTGTTTAAGAGATGTAGGAATTCCCTGGCAGAGTTTTTGGGGTTGTTTATGTATACTATCATATCATCTGTGAATAGCAATACTTTGATTTCTCCCTTTCCAATTTGTATCCCTTGGATCTCCTTTAGTTGTTTTATTGTGCTAGCTAGAAATTTAAGTAATATATAGAATAGGTATGGAGAAACTGGACAGTCTTGTTCCTGATTGTAAAGGAATTGCTTTGAGTTTCTCTCCTTTTAATTTGATGTTGATTGTATAGGCTTGCCATAAATTGCCTTTATTATGTTAGGAATGTTCCTTGTTTCCCAAATCTAGACAAACAAGACTTTTATCATGAAGAGGTGTTGGATTTTGTCAAAGGCTTTCCCACTATCTAATGAGATGATCATGTGTTTTTTTCTTTCAGTTTGTTTTTATGGTATATTAACATTGACAAATTTTCATACGCTGAACCATCCCTACATCTCTGGCATGGATCCTGTTTGGTCATAATGGATATTTTTTATGTTTTTAGATTCAGTTTGTATTTTTGTATCTATGGTCATGAGTGAAATTGGTCTGTAATTCTCTTTGTTGAATATTTGTGTGGTGTGGGTATCAGGATGACTGTAACCTCATAAAATAAATTTAGCAATGTTCCTTCTACTTCTATTTTGTGAAATAATTTAAGGAGTATTGGCATTAGCTCCTCTTTGAAGGTCTGGTAGCATTCTGTAGTAAAAGCCATCTGGCCCTGCTTTTTTTTGTTGTTTGTTTGTTTTTGTTTGGAAGACTTTCAATGACAGCTTTTATTTCCTATGAGCTATAGATCCATTTAAACTGTTTATTTGATCTTGATTTAACTTTGTCAAGTGATATATATGGAGAAAATTGGTCATTTCTTTTAGGTTTTCTAATTTTGCGCAGTACAGGTTTTTAAAGTACGACCTAATGATTCTTTGGAGTTCTTAGGTGCCTATTGTTATATTCCCCCATTACATTTCTCATTTTGCTAATTCAGATATTTTCTGTCATTTATTTATTTTGGACAAGGGTTTGTCTATGCAATTTATTTTTTTCAAAGAACCAACTCTTTATTTCATTGATTCTTTGTATTGTTATCTTTGTTTCTATTTTATTAATTTCAGTCCTTAGTTTGATTATTTCCTGCCATCTACTCCTCTTGGGTGTGTTTACTTCTTTCTTTTCTATAGCTTTCAGGTGTGATGTTCAGTTGCTAGTATGCAAGCTCTTCAATTTCTTTATGTAGGTATTTATTGCTATGAACTCCTCTTAGCACTGTTTTCGTTGTGTTCCATATGTTTGGGAATGCTGTGTGTTCATTTTAATTGAATTCTACAAAGTCCCTAACTTCTTTCTTTCCTTTTGCATTGAACCAGTAGTTATTAAGTAGAGACTTGTTCAGGTTCCATGAGTTAGTAGGCTTTCTATTGTTGAAATCCAGCTTTTTAATATATATTACAGCCAGCCAAAGTTTCCCCTCTCTCCTTTCCTACCCCCTTCACCTCTGTGCCCAACTCCCAATCTAAGGGCAGTCTGTCATGAGTATCAAGAAAACATGGCATATTAAGTTGCAGTAAGACTAAGCACTTCCACATGTACTCAAGCTTGGCAAGACAACCTAGTATGAGGAATAGGGTCCCAAAAGCCAATAAAAGAGTCAGAGATGGCTCCTGTTTCCACTGTTAGGAGTTTCACAAGAGGACCAAGCTACACAAGTGTAACATATATACAGAAAGCCTAGGTCAGTCCAATGTAGGTTCCTTGGTTGTTCATTTGTTCTCTGTGAGGCCTTGTGAGCCCAAGATAGTTGATTCTGTGAGTTTTCTTGTGGTGAAAAGGAAGAAGTCAAAGTATCAGTATCCAAAGATGATATGATAGCATACATAAGCAACCTCAAAAACTGTACTAGGGAACTCCTACAGCTGATAAACATCTTTAGTTAAGAGGCTGGATACAAGATAAACTCAAAGAAAATCAGTAGCTCTCTAATAAACAAATGACAAACAGGCAGACAAAGAAATCAGAGAATCAACACTTTGTACAATAGCCTCAAATAATATAAAATATGTTGATGTAACTCTAACTATGCAAGTGAAAGACCTGTATGACGAGAACTTCAAATCTTTGAAGAAAGAAATTGAAGAAGGTATCAGAAGATAAAAAGATCTCCCATGCCCATGGATTGGTAAAAATAAAATAGTAAAAATGGCAGGCAATCTTACCAAAAGCAATTTACAGATTAAATGCGATCCCCATTAAAATGCTAACACAATTCTTTACAGACCTTGAAAGAATGGTACTTAATTTCATATAGATAAACAAAATACCCAGGATAGCTAAAACAATCCTATACAATAAATAAATGCAGAGCTACAGATTTAAAACCATGGTATTGGCATAAAAACATACAGGTGGATCAATGGAATTAAATCAAAGACCCCGACATAAATCCACACACCTATGGACACCTGAAAAAGAAGCAAAAATTATAAGATGGAAAAAAGAAAGCATGTTCAACAAATGGTGCTTGTCTATCTGGATGTCACCATGTAGGAGAGTACAAATAGATCCGTATCTATCACTTTGCACAAAATTAAGTCCAAGTGGATCAAAGACCTCAACATGAATCCAGTTACACTGAACTGGACAGAAGAGAAAGTAAGAAATGATCTTGAATGCATTGGGACAGGGGATAACATCCTGAACATAACACCAATAGCATAGGAACTAAAAGAGACACTAAATAAATGGGACCTCATGAAATTGAAACGTTTCTGCAAGGAAATCCAGTTTTTAACCCATGATGATCTAATAGGATAAGAGGGTTTTTTTCAATTTTCTTGTATCTATTGAGACTTGCTTTGTGACCAAGTATGTGGTCACTTTTGGAGAATGTTCTGTGAGGTGCTGAGAAGAAGGTGTATTCTTTTGTGTTTGGTTGAAATATTCTGTAGATATTTGTTAGGTCCATTTGGCTCCTAATGTCTGTTAGATCCAGTATTTCTGTTTAGTTTTTGTCTGGAAGACCTCTTCACTTGTGAGAGTAGGGTACTGAAGTCTCCCACTTTTAATGTGTGAGGTTCAATGTGTGGTTTAAGCTTTAGTAATGTTTCTTTTACAAATATGAATGCCCTCCTGTTTGGGCATAGATATTAAGAATTGAAACATCATCTCGGTATTTTCCTTTAATGAGTACGAAGTGTCCTCCATCTCTTCTGATTAATTTTGGTTTGAAGTCTATTTTTTAAATATTAGAATAACTACACAAACTTGATTCTTGGGTTCATTTGCTTGGAAAGTCTTTCTCCAATCCTTTTCTCTGAGATAATGTTTATCTTTGATGTTGAGGTATGTTTATTTTGTGCAACAGAAGGATGGAACCCATTTTCACATCCATTCTGTTAGCCTGTGTTTTGGGGAACTGGTTCCATTGATACTGAAAGATAATTCCTGTTATTTTGTTGTCGGTGATGGTGTTGGTAGATTTGTGTGTTTCCCCCATTTTTTTTTGGTTTTGCTGGTATGAGATTATATATTTCCTGTGTTTTCTTTGGTGTAGTTAACCTCCTTGGATTGGAGTGTTTCTTCTAGTACCTTTGTAGGGCTGGATTTGTGGATAGACATTAAATTTTACTTTGTCATCATTGTTTTGTCCACCTATGACAACTGAAAGTTTTGCTGGGTATAGGAGTGTGGGCTGGCATTTGTGGTCTTTTAGAGTTTGGAAGACATCTGTCCAGGCCCTTCTGGCTTTTATAGTCTCTGTTCAGAAGTTTAATAGGTCTTCTTTTATATGTTACTTGACCTTTTTCCCTTGCTACTTCTAATATTCTTTGTTCTGTATGTTTAGTGTTTTGGTTTTTGTGTAGCAAGGGGATTTTCTGGTACAATCTATTTGGTGTTGTGTAAGCTTCTTGTACTTTGATAGGCTTGTCCATCTTTAGGTTGGGAAAGTTATTTTCCTATGATGTTGTTAAATATATTCTCTGGTTTTTGAGCTGGGTGACTTCTCCTTCTTCTATTCCTATTATTTTTAGGTTTGATTTTTCCATAGTGCCCCAGATTTCCTGAATGCTTGGTATCAGGAATTTTTTAGACTTACCATTTACTTTGAGTGGTGTATCTATTTCTTCTAGTGTATCTTCAATGCATGAGATTCTCTCTTCCAACTCTTGTATTCCATTGGGATTACTTGCATCTGTAGTTCCTGTTGCTTATCCAGATTTCCCATTTCCAGAATTCCCTCTGTTTGTGTTTTCTTTATTACTTCTATTTCCATTTTCAGGTCCTGAACAGTTTTATTCATTTCCTTCAAGTGTTTATTTGTATCCTCCAAGTGTTTGTTTTTCCTGTGTTTCTTTGAGGGAAACTTTCATTTCCTACAATTGTTTGTGCTTTCTTAAATTTCTTCATTCCCTATTTAAGGACCTCTACCATCTTCATAAAGTTGGTTTTAAGGTCGTTTTCTTGTGCTTCAGCTGTGTTGGAATATTCAGGGCTTGCTGAAGTAGGATACCTGAGTTGTGGTAGTGATACATTGCCCAAGTTATTGTTGATTGTGTTCTTTCTTATACTGATGTCTACATATTTGGGTTTGCTGTGCCGATTTCTGAGTTTGTCTTTGTTGGATGGGTGTTTTGTTCCTTTGTTTCTCTTTCCTCTTTGGAGCTCTGATCTTTATGGCCTGGATTTGTGGCAGCCAGTGTGACCTCTGGTTCAGCAGGGAGTCACTATCTGAGTTGGGGGCTGAACTTTGGCAACTAGGGTGGCCTTTGGTTCAGTAGGGGATCACCATCCAAGTTGGGTGGGGGGGCATTGATGTAGAAGGGAGTAGGGGATGGGGATAGTATGGGTTTGTGGGAAGCACTGAGAAAGTATAGGAGTTCCTCAGGTGGGATGCCCATCTCTAGTTCTGGTGGTCAGTGTGGCCTCTGGTCCAGCAGTGAGTCTGCCTGAGTCCACCTGTTTTACTGGCTGGCGTGACCTGTACCTGAGCTACAGATGCCCGCTCGATGGCTATCCTACATAGCTTTAAACTGTCAACCTGACAAAGCCTGGAGTCACTTGAGAAGGGAGTCTAGATAGGGACTCCCTAGATCAGCTTATCCTGGTAGCATATGTGTGGGAGATTGTCTTTATTATTAATTTATATAGGAGGGTTCAGTCCATTGTGGGCAGCACCATTTTCTGGTAGGTAGGACTAGGCTGTATAAGAGAGCTATTTACAAATGCATCAGTGAGAAGTCAGCAAGCAGCATCCTCCATGATTTTTGCTTTAGTTTCCTATTTGAGTCTGCCCTGGTTCTCTCAATGATGGACTGTAACCTGTAATGTAAACCAAATAAACCCAATCTCTCTTTAAGTTGCTTTGATTAAGGTTTTTGTTGTAGCAACAGAATAAAACTAGGACAATATTACAAAGAAGATAATGTAAATTAGCAATGAAAATGTAAAAGAGAAATAGGACTAAGGCAAAAGTACTGAACTAACATCTCATTCTTAAGAATATTCTATGTAGCTATCTGGAACAATCTAAAGCAGATACTCAAATGCTTGTATGTATTATGTCATTAGTTACTATAACCAAATATCAAATCAATGGATGAATGCAAAACCAACTTTTAACAGAATATTATGCAGATATAAAAAATGAAATATTGATGCCTACTATAATGTAGTGGACTTCAAAAGTATTATACTTCCTTTATATGACATACCTAGAGTGGGTACAAATCCATAGTGACAAGGTAGTGACAAGGACTGCATGAATAAGGAAAAGGGGAGGGGAATGCTTAATGCTTGCAAGATTTTCTTCTGGGTCTGAAAATGATTGGAATGTACTAAATGATGCCAACTGATAACTCTAGATCAGTGGTTCTCAACCTTCTTAATGCTGCAACCCTTTGAGACAATTCCTCATGTTGTGGCAACCTCCCCAACCATAAAATTACTTTTGTTACTACTTCATAATTGTAATTTTGCTACTGTTATTAAATGTAAGGTAAATATCTAATATGTAGGATATCTGATACATGAGTCCCAAAGGGATCACAACCCACAGGTTGAGAACTGTTGTTCTAAATGCTTACTCTTATGAAATACACACTTCATCTAAAAAAAGTTAAAAAGAATGAATGCCAAATTGATAAATATTTAAAATTAAATATAGTTAAATTACTCAGTGCCAAAAAAAATGAGAGGACTTTTTTCTTATCACATTAAAATCTGAGAAATGTGTCTAAACATGACTGGAGACTCAGAAACTATATAATCCACAAAGGATACTTAGCTCAGAGCACTTGCTCAGCATGAACAAAGCTTTCAAATTGATGTTTCTTTAAAAATATACAAATATGTATAATAGATATTTGTATCTATATGTATATGTATAATAGATTTATATGTATATATGTATATCTATATGTATAATAGATACATATAATAGATATGCACAGATATATGCATACCTTTTAGAAAGCTATTAGAGAAAATAGGTAAAGTTCAAAAATATACATGTCAAAAGTGGTGTTTTAGCACCTCTCTACAAAACTTATAGATAAATTAGTGATCAATAGGTCAGTTTGACTGAAGAAGGGGCACAAAGGGACTGAAAGGACCAGGGTGTGTAGTCTGCCTCTCTAGAAAATTTTGTCCACCTATCCCCTAGCAAATACCTCATATCTGGCCTTCAGATATGCTGTAAAGATAG
>LOEQ01004290.1:75206-93961 GCA_001685075.1 Bramus lutescens
CTGTCTGTCTGTCTGTCTGTCTGTCTGTCTGTCTGTCTGTCTGTCTCTGCCTCTCTCTGCTTCCTGCCCCCTCCCTCCAACCTCACTCCTGCCCTTCCTGTCTATTGGGCCCAGGACTTGTTTACTGAGTTACATCCTCAAACAATTTCTGTCTCATTAAAAAAAAATCAAAATTTATTTAGATTTAAAATAAAATCTCAACCTTTGTTACACTGTGGAAACAAAATAAAAAGTTGGTAATGGTGTTATGCCTTCAGTCCCAGCACTGGGGAGGCAGAGACAGTCAGGAAGATCTCTCTGAGTTTGATGCCAGCTTGACCTACACTGCACATGCTAGTTCAGTCAGAGTTGTATAATGAGATAATATTGCAAACAACAACAACAAAAAGAAGAAAATTATTTAATTATCAGTAAAACAGCCAGTATAAATATATTTTAAAAATTTAAAGACTTCCACTTCCTCTTGGACTCTTTTGTTGGTTTATCTTGTCTAACTTTGATGTGATAGTTTTTATTTTCTCTTATTATATTTTATTTCTTTTTTTAAAACAAATAAATAAATGAAAACCTAGCCATTAGGATAAAGGTTAATAATTAAATTGTCACTTATACTTGCTGAAAGAGAGAAAATAACTTTTCTCCAGTAGAGTGACACTGGGTTTATCAACCACTCTAGGGCAAGCCTCATGTAGCTAACTAACATAGAATTAGACTCCACAGTTTTTGTGTATGTGCATTAGCATGGTGGGGTTTTGTTTGTTTGCTTGTTTGTTTTGTTTTTTAAGGTGCGGTTTTGATGGGGAAGTTCAGCCAATCACATTTGTCTAGGGCGTGGCCTCCTGGAGCCGGGGAAGATAAACTTGGAGATCCAGGTGTGCGCTCTCTCTTTTTCTTATTTCTCCCGTTTGTGAGCTGGACCCTGGTTATGTGAGTTCATTGTTTTCCAATTATTAAACTAAATCTGTTATATTGAACTGGTCTGGTTGATCCTAATTTACCGGTAAACCACGCCCATCATGATTTTACTTTGTTTTCTTGGTTGTGGGTGGTCTTGTTACTGTATCGGGTTTTTCTTTGTTTTTTGAGACAACTAAAAGTCAGATGGGTAGGGAGCAGGAGGAGGATCTGGAAGGACTTGGGTGAGGAGAAGAACATGATCAAAATATATTCAAATTAAAAATTTTTTAAATAATAAAATATTTTAAAGAAAAAATAAATATTGGCATTCCAACATGGATATTTCATAACTATCATAAAGCACAAGCAAAAATGTCTTGAAATTATTTGACTGTAAAACATATTTTCTTAAAGACTATAAATATATGAGAAGAAGCTGAACAAGATCAACACAGAAACTTAAATCAAACTGAAATTCAGATCATACAAAGAAAAGAAGTATGCCAAGTAATAGCAAATAAATTAGTATTTTTTTAATTTAAAAATTTGAAAAGAATTTATTTATTTTGGTATTAGGAGTTAAACCCAGGGCCTCTTAAGTGATGTCCCCAACTCAGCAATTGTGAAATATAAATATTGACAGTATACTGTAGAGCTAATTACATATGGAAATATGTATACTTAAAATATTACATGAGCTAGTAGGGGACAATAAAAGTAAACTATTAGGAGTGTTTTACATTACAAACAAGACAGCATAATATAATTTGAAAATGTAATGTGATAAGTTAAAGGGGTATTCTGTAAACTCCATGCAACCATAACTAGAACAGTACAGTAAAGCTAATAACTATCCAAACATACAATGAAATAACAAATGAAATATCAGACACTTGATTAATCCTAAATACACACACACACACACACACACACACACATGCACGCACGCACGCACAAGATACAATAGGTAGAAACCACAAAGGACAAGTATCAACACCAAAATACATGTAGGATACAAAAGGCCTGAATAAAATTTAATTAATCATTAGTATGTGTGTAAGCCTGTGACTGCCTGCACATGTGTGCCATTGCACATGGGAGAGTCAGAGGGTAACTTTTAGGAGATGGTTTTTTCTTTACATTGTGGGATTCAGGGACAACCAAAACCAAGAAACTTGTTTCCTCCAAATCTATCAATACAAGATAATGGCTCTAAGTGAGAAACACCTACATAAAATTTCTGAAAAAAATTCAAAAGAATGACTATAAACATGCTCAAAGAAATAAACAAGAATATGAGCAAATAGTTGAATGAAGAAAGGAAGCCAACATCCAATATGAAAATCGAATGTGTAATATAGAAGAAAAATTAAATTGAAATGTTAGAGATGAAAAAATCAATAAATCAAATAAAAAGTTCAGTGGAAAGCCTTACCAATAAATAGAACCGAACACAGGGAAAATATGGCTATCAAGATTTGAAGACAAAGTAGAGGAATGACATTCAGTTAAGAGCACTGATACTTTTTTTGTTTTAAATGTATGAATGGAAAGCATGAAGATCTTTGGGATACCATAAAATACCAAACCTCTGAACTAGAGACCTGGAAGAAGAAGAACTGTTGGGAAGCTCTGCCCAGCCCCACTCCCCCATTCCAGACCCAAGCCCCAAGAAAGCCCTACCGTCTTACAGTTCCCCTGCCAAGCTCCAGACCACCAACAGGAGGCTATTTAAGGCCTGGCCCATAGGTCTGACATGTGCTCGCCTGCTCTTTCTCCTGTCTTCCCAAGAGTCACCCAAGAGTTGCTTCACTCTGTTTATTAAATCTGGATTTATTAATTCAGTTTGATTTGGCTTATTATTTTGGCAGAGAAACCCAATAACTGAGATCTAATACTTATCAAGGACTACATATCAAAAACCTAAAAATATTTTCAAGTCAATTGGAGCAAAATATTTCCCAAATCTAGGATAAAAAGAAGTTCATCTAGGTATAAGAAGCATGTAGAACACCAAACAGCTCTAGAAAACAAACTTCTCAAAGCATGTCATAGTCAAACACCAAATATCTAGAAAAATGATGTTGTACTGAAAGCTGCAAGAGAGAAACACCATGTTACGTGTAGATGGAGGCCTCATAAAACAGATGAGTCTTAATGGAAGCTTTTAAAAATAAGAAGGGCTTGGAGGTATATATTTTAAACTTGGAAAAATTACAAATGTGAAACAGACTGTGATACTTGGCAAAAATATATGTATGTCATGATGTGTGAAGAGGAAAAATATTCCATGATAAAAGCAGGCTATAGGAGTTTATGACCATTAAGCCACTCAACAGAAGACACTGGAAGTCATTTTTGGACTGAAAGGAATGATAAGCATATATAAGAGGCTAAAGGGTAGGGGAGCAAATGATGTTAGAACAACAGCTGAGAAAATGAGGATTAGAAAAGACTAAACACTGCATCAACAGAATGACAGGAATTAATACACATCTTTCAATAACAGTGTACATTAAAGGTCTTAATTTCCCAATCAAAAGACAGAAAATAAAAGATTGGATTAAAAAAATAGGAATCATCTATTTTCTGCCTGTAAGAAACATACCCATCATCAAAGATAGATATTAGTTTAGGGTTAAAGAATGGAAAAAGGTATTCCAAAAAAATAAAATTAGAAATAGCAGGTATCACTATTCTGATCTGATAAAATAAACCTCAAATCAAAAGTAATCTAAAGAGAATAAGAAGATCCCTTTATTCCAATTGTATCAGTCTTGTCTTGGTGTGGCGATAAAATACCTGGTAAGAAGTAAACGTAAAGGAGGGTTTATCTTGGCTCATGGTTCTAGGAAACAGTTTATCTTGGAAGAGAACCATGTGTTAGGATCACAAGATGACTGGCTGCACCATATCCTGGTCAGGAAGCAGATGGTGATATATGACTGCGCAGCTGGCTTTCTTTTTTCTTTACTCTGTCAAGGAGTCCAGTCCGTGCAATGGCACTGCCTAAATTTGTGGTAGTTCTTCCCATCACAGCTAATCTAATAAAGATAAACCCTCATGGGGATGGCCAGAGGCTAGCCTAATAAAGATAATCATTCATACTATGTACTAATCATACATAGTATGTACTTCCTAGATGGTTTTAGATCCTATCAAACTAATCAGTATCAACCATCACGGGGATCAATCCAATAAGAGGATATTGCAGCTCTACATATATATAAATTGAACATAGGTAAGCTTAACTTCATAAAACAGAAACTACTAGACACAAAGACACAAATTAACCCAGTCACAATAGTAGTATAGCAACTTTTGTACCCCACTCCCACCAACTGATAGATCATCTCAGTGCCATCCTCCCACCAGACAGAAAAATATTAGGATTAAATGGTATCTTAAATCAAATAATCTCAACAAACATCAAAGACTTACGATACATGTTCTTCTCAGCAGACCACAGAACTTTCTCTAAAATAGATTGCATATTACACACAAAATAGTTGTAGCAAATATAGAAATCTTGAATTCTAGTGAATAATTCATTTTATTCTATTTGATTACAGTGGATTAAGACTACAATTCAACAGTAAGAATTAAGGACAAACACAAACTCATAGATATTAAACAACACACTATTAAGCAACAAATAGATCATTGAAGAAATAAAGAAGGAAACAACAACAAAAATATCTCTGGAACCAGGTGATAATGAAAACACAACATACCAAAACCTTTGGGACACAATGAAAATAGTACAAAGAGGGAAGCTTAGTGTCTACACTAAGAAATCAGAGAGATCTCAAATTAAAAATGTCATAATACATCCTTGGGTCTTGGAAAAGTGAGAACAAGCCAAACACCAAATCAGTAGACTGAAACGCATAATTAATGCAAGGACAGAAATGAATGAAGTAGACTCTTGCAATAACTACTTAAACAAGATAGAGAAAAATCAAATATAGATGATTGAACAAAGCTATCCAACTGTTGTAATCTAGTTGACTAAATTTATGGACTACTGAACTCAGTAACACTACAGCATACATTCTGCTCAAGTGCACTTGTATTAAGCCACAAAACAAACTTCAATGACAAATACCATACACACACACACACACACACACACACACACACACCGCCTGTAAAAATCTGGTGATGGATGAAGATAGAGACAGAGAACCACACTGGAGCACTTGACTGAGCTCCCAAGGTCCAAATGAGGAGCAGAAGGAAAGAGATCATGAGCANCTTGGACTTCGCACAGGGCAGGGAACCCTGACTGCTCTTTGGACTGGAGAGGGATGGGGAGGAGGAGGGAAAAGGGAGGAGGTGGAAATTTTTAATAAAAAAAAAGGCAAAGAGTGAGTGAAGACATAAGGAGAGAGAAAGAGCCTGTGAGCTGGAAGGTAGGACAATGTGTGGGGGCTGTCCCCCAAAGGGGCTAAGAGGAAGGGCATGGGTCCTGCTCTGCTGTTCATTCGCATGTGGTCTTGGGAAAGCCATCTAGTTTCTCTGCCTTCGTGTCCTCATCTATAATACAGAAGAATATCAGGGAATTAAAAGGCATCTTTGCTTTGGAGTTTTGTGAAGATCAAACGTGTGGCTATTTATAAAGTACTCAAGACAATATCTTGTAAAAAGCAGAATAAAAATGCTTGTTAAATTAAAAAAATATCTAGGACATGTTGTCTACATATATAAGAGTAAACTAAAAGTCAACAATGAAACATATCTGGAAAGATATTTAGAAAATGAGTAATTTTTGTTTAAAGATAAGTAGCATATTTAAAAACAAGTGATAGTGACAATATGACATTAAAAATATGTGAAGTTAAATTAAAGAGAAATTTAAAGTGAAAAACATCTATATTATAACAGAAAATCTACAGTTTCATATTGAGAAGCCACAAAAATATCAAATTAAAACAAAGTAAATAAAAATAGCACTAGTAAACAGAGGATAAAAATGGTTGTCATGGAAACAGGCAAAAGCATTTAAGCCGTGATCCTGATCTTTGAAAAGATCAATAAAATGAATAAATACTTCACTAGAATGATCAAGAAAAGATTTAAGTTAACAGTCTAAAGAATGAAAGGAATGATGTTTATGTCTACAGACTTCTAAAGAATAATAAAGCATAATATTATGTATAATATTATGCCAATATTTGGAAAACTATAATTATAGAAACTCTTTTTTAGTAAAAACTTTCTATAAAGAAAACTGAAGTGCAATAACGTTTACAGTTAAAACCTAACATTAAAACATTTCCCCCAGTTTTATTGAGAAAATAGTCAGGAAAGAAGTGTTTCTCAACTCATGTAATAGGGTCAGGTTTATATCAATAAAGACAACACAAGAAAAGACAAAAGACTGATATTCTTTATGAACATCAGTTTAAATATCCTCAAAAATATTAGAAAATCAATTCCATCAACATAATTAGGATAACACATTACGATAAAGTAATATTTTTGTTCTGAGAATACTAAGTAGATTTAAAATCCAAAAGCAATCAATGTCTTTATTATGTTAATAGTGGAAAATCCCACACAATCATATCAATAGATTCAGAGAACTTCAATACCTATGCATAACTAAAACCCTCAGAACAGAGCATCCTTAACTTGATAAAGGCTCATCTACACATATTCCTAGTTAACATTATATTTAATGGTTAAAAACTAAACATTTTCTCTTAAGATTAGGTTAATAAAGGGATGTCGGGCATCCCCACTTCTATCTAGCCTTGTACCACACAGAAAAGACTAACAGTAATAAAGATTGTAAATAAAAAGGGAATGTGCCTTGTTCAAGGTTGACATGGTGATATATGTAAAAACAACCAAGAAACCCAGAAAACAAATTTATTAAAGCTCTGTTAAAACTAACAAATAATTGTAACTATGTCTCAAAGTATAAGGGATGTATAAAAAGAAATTAGTTGGGAGGCTGGAAAGATACAGTTAAGGGCTAAGGCCACTCCTACAGAGAACCTAAGCTCACTTCCTAGCACCTGTGTAGGTTGGCTCACAACTACCTGTAACTCTAGCTTCAGAGGATCTGATGTTATAAGCACCCATATTTGCATGCACATACCAACACAAAGACACACACATACACATAATTAAAAATAATAAAAATGAAATCAAGTTACATAATATTAATTTAAATTGGAAAATAAAATTTAAAATATCAATATCATTTATAATATCATTGAATAGAAGAAAAATAAAAAGATGGGGATGTAGTTCACTGGTAGAGTACTTGCCTTGCATGTACAAGTTATAGATTTGATTCTACCACTGATCTCTCAGAATAGAACAGTAATAAATATCATAAAACACACGCAAAACCTATGCACTAAGTAAGGTACGATGAAAGTAATCTTAAAAAGGCTAAAATAAACATACAGGTATATCTTACAGGTACTGATAAGATGCATTTAAGATATTAATTCTATACAATTGAGGTGGCAAAGCGAAAATAATTTTAAAAACTAAGCACATATTTGAAGATTTAATACAGCATGGCTTTGATATAAGGATAGACACATAGACCAAAAATCAGGAATAGAAATAGCCAACAAACATAACCTATGTGTTCAGTTGAAATCTAACAAAGACAGTATCATAATCCAATAGGGAAAATGACATGCTTTCAACAAATGGTGCTACAGAAGTTCAATATCTGTATGGGGAAAAGATGACATCTCAAACCTTCCCGTACTCCTTCTATAAAAACTAATTGAAATGGGGTATATGTTTCATTTAAAAGTGAAAACTACTCTGTTTTGCTTTTTTGTTGTTGTTTTTGTTTTGTTTTGTTTTGCTATTCTTGCCTTTTGGTGATGGAGATTTAGCTGAGGGCCCTGTGCATGGTCAGTATCCACTCTACCTCTGAGCTACATCCATAGTTCCTTAAAACTATCACTTCTTGTTCAGAATTCAGCAATATATAGAACAATTATCTCTTGAAGAATACTGAGGAGAATGTTTACAACCTTACAACACACAATTCTAAGATAGGACATGAATGCAAATCATAAGAGTTAATAAATTAGATCTCATCAAAATTAAAATATATTACTTTAGAAAAGTAAGCAAGCTGGGCAGTGGTGGCACATGCCTTTAATCACAGCACTCGGAAGCCAGAGGCAGGCAGATCTAAGTGAGTTTGAGGGCAGCCTGGTCTATAAGAGCTAGTTCCAGGACAGGCTCCAAAGCTACACAGAGAAACTCGGTCTTGAAAAACAAAATAAAACAAACAAACAAAAAGAATAATCAAAACACAACTAGGAGAAAATATTCACACAGCATACATGTGAAAGATTTCTAACTAGAGTATATGCAGAACACCCAATTCAAGCAAATTTTTACCTGAGGTAGAAGGATCACAAGTTCAATCCAGTTTAGGCTACACAGCAATGTTCATATTAACCTGGGTTACACAGGAAGACCTTGTCCCCCAAAAAACCAAAGGGTAAAAATAGCTAACATATTTGTTAGACTCTTCATGAAAGAAGATATCCAACCTGGTGTGGTTGCTTGCGCCATTAATCTCAGCACCTGGGAGGCAGAAGCAGGTGAGTCTCTGAGTTCTAGTGAGTTCCAGAACAGCTAGGACTACATAAGACCTTCCAAAACAAAGCAAAATGAATGATTTCCATATGGACAAAGACTACCTTATCAAGTATTGACAAGAACGAAAATGGCATGCATTCACTTTAGAATACAAGCATATATTTCTTTTTTCCCCTGGGTATTTAAGGGTAAAACTGAAAAGCTGAGGAATTTAAGATTTACAACATGATGACCAGATATGCACTGTAAAATGACCACTGCCTCACTGGTCTCTGTGAGTGTGGGAGACAAGTGTGTATTCTCTTGGAAAATGTCAAGCACACAATTGTTGTGCTGAAGATTCCTGAGATAAAACCCTCCCACCTTGGAGGGACGCGTCTCACAATAGGATATTTACAGGAAGGTGAAGCAACAGGTTGTACTAAGGGGAAAGAAGTACTCAGGAAAGCTCCTTAGATCAGGAAGTAAACACCCCAATAGCTTCAGAAGTCCCTGAAAATGAGCAGTCAGTCCTTCCTCAAGTCCACATAAACTAAAGACTAAAGTCACCCTCAGATGAGCCAGGGCATAAAGAAGACTCGGGCCAGTCACCTAGAAGAAGCCGAGAGTGGTCAATTATCCTGAAAAAAGCAGACTTGCCAAACTTCCTAGAAGGAACAAAGATCATCTGAGCTGCTGGGAAAGGACACTGTCTAACCTATTGAGCTGCCCACAGTCTGTGCAGTGTGCTCTGGGTTCCAAGTTTTTGTGAACTGTTATCCATGCTGGGTGAGGCAGTTATCTTTGAGTAATCCCTGCTCCCGTAAGTAACCCTTCACCCATATTTCTTTAAGTAGCATTGATAAAAGTGGTTCACCAAGTTGGACTTTGGTAAGGTCAAATTTGGTCTGTCCTCTGTTCCCTGTGTGTAGTTATTTCATTCACATCTCCCCAGGAATAGTGTCACACAACAATACATTCTTATTAGATGTACTATGATATAGCTATAGGATTTATCTATCACATAACTGAGTTTATACGTGACCAACATCTCTCCATCTGTTACTCTCCTTCCAAAGCTTATCGTAATCAGCCACATTTTTATGAGAATTTTAGCACATACATATAAATGATGTCATGTGCTATCTATGTCTGTGCCTGGTTTATGTCATTATGCAAAACATCTTTGGGTTTGTTCATGTCACAGCAAGATTTCCTTGTTTTACTTTTTTGTCCAACTTTTAAAATTAAAATAATTACATAATTCCCACACACACACACTTTCTTCCAACTCCTCCCATGCCCCCCACTTTCTTTCAAATCCATGGCCTCTTATTATTTATTATTGTTGTTATACACACACACACACATATATATATACACAAATAAATACATAATTGTAACTTACCGAGTCTGTTTAGTGCTGCTTGTATGCATATATTTTAGGGCTGACCACTTGGAATTAGATGATCATTTAGTGTACCCTTATCTATGGGAAAGATGAGTTCTCCCTCTCTTAGCAGCTTTTAATTGTTTAAAGCTCTTAATCTAAGGGTAAGGCTGTAATATTAAGTTGGGAGCATCACCCCAGACCCTGGCAGTCATCCGTGGAGCGCCAATGAAACAAAAAGCTCCATCTCAGGTCCCTCCCCCTGGAAGGAGCCTTGGCCAGGACTCCAGCTCCCAGCCTGCCAAGTGCTGACCCCCTCCCCACCCAGGGAGGGTAAGGATTACTCCCATAGGCTATTTAGGCTTGCACTGCAAAAAGGAACACGTGGTCTCTGGGATTCGCCTGGGTCCTCTTCCCACAATGCTGTCTCCGTCCACCCAAGAGTGCTGCATTTATTAAACGTGGGCATTTTAATTTGGTCTAATCTGGTCTAATTGGAGTTATTTGTGTTGGCAGAGTGGCTTTTCTTAAGATTAAACCAAACAGAGACCTTAGGTGTTTATTCCATCTACGTTGGCATGTCAACAGCTGTTGTCATTGTTCAGGTCTTGGTTTAACAGCCATATTGTTCTTTTCCATTTTTAATTATGGGTATGTAAATTATGTATGGGTCTGTGAATGTAGAGCAGTACCCCCCCCCAACTCAAGAAGAAAGTGTCAGAGTCCGTGGAATTGGAGATACAGGCAGTAGTTAGCTGCCCAACATGGGTGCTGAGACCTGAGCCTTAAAAATTAAACAAAGGGAGATAGCTTAATGATTAAAAGCATGGACTGTTCTTGCAGAGGACCTGGATTTAGGTCTCAGGCTATTGTAGATAATTCTGTAATGAACACGAAGTGTAGTTGTATCTTTGAGATAATGACATGTACCTGCACACACATACACACACACCACAGAAGCTTTATTTGTAATAGTAAAAGACTATATACATGTCTCAAATATCCATCTACCACTGAACAAGTATCATATTAATAATATAAAATTATATTATTATAACATGCATATAAACACATGCATACCATACATATATGAAAATAAAAATTAAATTAAAAATAGATCAATGTTTGCCTGAGACCAGGGTTAGGACTAATAGAATTAAACTCTCAAGAGGAGTGAAGGGAATTTAACTGCAAAAGGGAATGAATTTTAGAATCAGAGAAATGTTTTCTACTTTGGTTGCAGCGTTTATATGATCATTAATAATATTCAAACTATATAGTTATAATTATGCATTCTGTTCTATGCAAGATATACTCAATATTGAGTTAAAAATAAAATATAACATATTAAAGTATAAACTATAAGCTTCCAATTTTTCTGCTTAGTATTTGTATGTATATGGATGCATCTTGAAGCATCTTTCTTTCAATATTAGATCTTTCATATCATTAATTTAAAAAATTTAGCAAAACAACTTACCAATGTAATTTTTTGACATGGAAACCTCTCTTACTTCAATATGAACAGAGCCTCTTGGTATCTGCACCACTTCCATATAACCTGGAATACAGAGGATTGCCAGCAATAAGCAACTACCTAGAAAATGAGTGCTTAGCAGCCATTTAATATTAGCAATGATTTTTATTCTTTTATTTCTTCTTTGACTTTGTACTTCATAATTGCAAAGGACAAACAAATTTCCAGTGGGTCTATAAAGAGGAAAATGTTTAATTGGGGGGTGGGAGGGAGATTGAGATAAAGTATGACTATGTAGCCCTTGGTTGGCCTGGAACTATGTAGACCAGGCTAGCCATGGACTCATAGAGATCTGCCTGCATCTGTCTAATTTTTTCTACAATCATCTCGAGATATTTTACAGCCTTAACATGTGCGGTAATTGTTCCGTATTTCTTTTTTTCAACATGTTCTTCTCGCACCAGTGCTCTCTGGATTATCACAGTTTAAAGAAACATGGTGAGTTGGAAGTAGTAAGTGTTATCTATAGTCATAGCTACCCACAGAGGCTGTAAGAATACGATCACTTCTGCCTGGGCATTCAGAATCAAAGAGGGTAATTTAAGTGAGAGGGCTGGAAGTGTGGCTCAGTGGCAGAACATTTGCCTAGCATGAACAAAGGCTTATTTTCAGTCCTTAAACCTTCCTCACAGAAAGGCTAACTGAAGTAAAAAGAACATTCTTTAAACATCTTCAT
This sequence comes from Bramus lutescens, assembly GCA_001685075.1. Taxonomy (NCBI): domain Eukaryota; kingdom Metazoa; phylum Chordata; class Mammalia; order Rodentia; family Cricetidae; genus Bramus; species Bramus lutescens. The sequence continues at coordinate 87,279 of LOEQ01004290.1, forward strand.
GAAGCTACATTTAACACGTAAGAGATTAAAAGGACCACTGTCTGGGGAGAGGAGACTGCTGGCCCACATCAAGGAAGTTTTCAGCAGGTAGGAAAGGGAAAGCAAGAGTCTTTACTACTGCAGTTCACCAGAGGAAGAGTTTTCTCCATACTCACCTCCTCTGGGCAATGAGTCATTGAAGAGCCCTTCAATGGCATCACAGGTGCTTCCGTCCCCACCACAGACTCGGCACCTATCTTCCCTAGCATCAGATCCCAAAATATTATCACAACCTACATGCTGAAAATAGAGAATATTCAGTGTGTCAAAAGGGGAGATTTTTGGAATTATAACTAATAAATACATATAACTTATTTACTTGTATTTCCAGTAAAGGAAATCAAAATAGGAAATACTTTCCCATTTAATGTCATTCTCTAGTAAGTACAGCTAACATTTCTAAATACCTAAACAAAAAAGAAAATTGATTACCTAGAAACATGACTGTTTCTAACCTAGATCTCTCTTTGATTGATACAATGTTCTAATCCTTTAAAATATTATAATTTTTTAGTAATGGACAAACTCTTTCTTTCAAGCCCAGTCTAGAAATTCAAGAACTAGAAAAGATGATTCATGGATCTCTGTAGAGTTCTAACAGAGGGTCCCACTGAGCTCATCCACTGCAGGGATATAATAGAGAGGACCCCATGAGCTCATCCTCTGCAGGGATCTAACAGAGAGGACCCCATGAGCTCATCCTCTGTAGGGATCTAACAGAGAGGACCCCATGAGCTCATCCTCTGTAGGGATCTAACAGAGAGGACCCGATGAGCTCATCCTCTGCAGGGATATAATAGAGAGGAACCCATGAGCTTATCCTCTGCTGTGATCTAATAGAGAGGACCCCATGAGCTCATCCTCTGTAGAGCTCTAACAGAGGGTCCCATTGAGATCATCCTCTGCAGAGATTTAGCAGAGGGTCCCATGAGCTCATCCTCTGCAGGGATCTAATAGAGAGAGTTACATGAGCTCTTCCTCTGCAGGGATGTAACAAAGGGTCCCACTGAGCCCTACTGTCTGCCATTCCTAAACCATGGCCTCTTTCAGGCAATTGTTAGTGCTCGATGCTAATTACGAAGTTCATACCTCAGTAAGATTTTAACAGAAATATCTATTTCTTGTTTAGGAATCAAATTGGCATAAACAAAAGGAGACGTAAGCATGCAATTTAAGAAGCTAAAATTTCACCTTTCAGTTTTGTATTTAATTACAAAATAAGGGCTTTTAACATATATATGGCATACATTTTGGTGTCTTAATTTGTTCATATGCAATTTAGGCATTGGCACTAAAAACAATTTTAAAATAAAATTATAGGTATATTTGTTATCTAAAAATTGTTAGAAAATATATTTAAATTTAAGATGATAAAGTACCTATACAGATATACATAAGTAAATACATCTCTTTTTTCTTTTCATGCACATACACTTACACACAAATGCATGCAGACATACACATTCACATACATGTGTACGTGTTAACTGTATCATCAGATCTAGAGACATTTTATCAAAAGAGACTGGGAAATTATGAAGTTAAGCAAACACTGGTTTTTATCTCTTCTTTCTCAGTTTGCATCACTTAGTAATGTGCTTCTCTTCAGAGTAAAACAAGCAAAACAAGTTATGAGAACAGTGGTTTTGTGGCTTTTCTTATTACGATAAGATCCATGGGTTTGATCTGACCCTTTCCAAGTCATCTGGCTAATGCTAAAGTAAATGCTTTAATAAGACTGACTGTGCAATGAAAACCATAATAATGCTTCAAAAGGAGATAAAGTAGGTGGAACATAGCTATTTCACACTTTCTGAAAAATTATATTATAAAATATATAAAGTCTTCCAGTACAAACATATGGTAGCCACATGAAGAAGAGTTGAATTCTTATTCCCACTCTTTTCTATTTTTTTATAAACAGAAGGGGAGGATAATGTAAATTAAAGACCAAAAATGAATATTATTGGCAATTATTATAAATGCAATTAAAATTCCAGAAGAAATCACCTTTTGCGTGGTTCTGCAATATGTGAATGGGTCATTCTCTCTCTCTCTTTCTGTGTGTGTGTGTGTGTCTGTGTGTGTGTGTGCTGTATTGTTGTTCTTTGCTGGAATTGAATTTATTTAAAATGTAGCTTTAAAAAATTGAACATAAGACCAGGCAGTCGTGGCGCACGCCTTTAATCCCATAACTTGAAGAGAGAGACAGGTAGATCTCTGTGAATTTGAGGCCAGCCTGGTCTACAAAGCGAGTTCCAGGTCAGTCAGGGCAACTCTATCTCAAACAAAACAAAAAAAATTTAACATAAAGCCCAAGATAAGCTACTATTTGAGGAAAAAACAAACTTCCCAAAGATGCCAACAAAGAGAAGTCAAATCTGAGCCACCTTGCATTCTCCGTTGATACAGATATCCAGTGAGTCAGCATTGCACTGGGTTCCATCTATGACAGCAGGGGCCCGCTCAGTGTAGAAATTGTAGCCTTCAGCCAGGCAGTTTAATGCACAAGGTTTGACCCCACCTAGACAAACAAAACATAAGTGAAAAAAAGTGAAGCGGTTCTCCTAAGAAAGAGTGATCTAATGACATTCTTATCAAATCTACATTTCATGTATACACTGGCCCAGAGTGTATACTTTAGTGTATAGACTTCTACACTTTTAAAAAACCTTTGCGTTTTTTTTTCTTGTATACACAACATAAAGGCGTACCTGCTGAGAAGACTTGTGCTTTAAGCCTTTCAAGTGCACCCACTATATATTACAATAAATCTTAGGTCAAGTGAATCACAGTGAAAGTCACTGAATTTTTTTTTAAGTGTGAAAAGGGAAGTGTTTTAAAAAAAGAGCTAAGGACATAAAATTTTAGGAGATATGAACAATAGCTTTTAGAACCAATAAGAATTCTGTTATATATTCTGACAAATCCCATACAAAAACTCTGCTGTCAATCAATCAGGGATACTCATTATTAAAACAAAACTAAATCTGTACATGTCTTAAAAAAATCGTACTCAAAGGGGCTGGAGAATAGAGATGCGAGATCAGCAAAACAGTGATCAAATTAACAATGGCATTACATTTATGCAATTTTACTAGATTAATAAAAGAATGTGAAATATTAGATTTTAGTAATTGAAATAATATATAGTATGTTTTGTGAAAAACATAATAATGGTGATTTTAGCAACTTAGAAATGTGTGTGCACGTATGTGTATAGGGCACATGTGCCACAGTGTGTTTGAATGTAGTTGTCAGAGGACAACTCATGAAAGTCATTTCTATCTTTTTATCGTGTGGGTCCCAGGGATCAAACTCAGATCATCTGGCTTGGCAACTGAGCTATCTTGATGGCCCAGATATATTTATTTTTATGGTTAATGTGGAAAAATAAACAATAATAAGCAATCATTGTATCATGATTTTATAATATATTGAAAAAAACAGATATAAATGTGGTTTTACTGGAATGGAAATAGCACATGTGAAAACTGTATAAATAACTGATTACTGATTAAGGTTACGAGTTAAAGTATTTTTATAGCTTTATTTCACAATGTTTAAAACATTGGTTTTATTCTCGTTAGGCTGACAAATTTATTTTTGAAGTAAAGGCCATTGCTTCTAACAAAGAAAATAAAGCACACAATTAAAATTATATTCCTGGGTTTCAATAAAGTTCTTAGAAACAAGGTTTCCAAAGGGTAAAAGTAAGCAAAAGAAGAAAGCAAAGTGCATGCTAGGGTCAATAATAAATTAAAGCACATTCTACTAACAATATCACTGCTCTATGATAAGGATGGACCAATGTTGTTAGATTTTTTTTAACTTAAGATGAAAGCACAGATTCTCTTCAATTTAAATGCTTCTGGTTTTTTAGAGGCTACCAAACTGCTCTCTATACTATGGTTAGTACCTGAAGATGGTGAAGCAGAAGCAGCCTCTGTGTGGCACAATGGATGAGAAGAGTCAGGGGGAAAATAGATAATCTCTGTTTCCAAGATGGAATAATTGGAAGACCACTGGGAATCACAAAGGGAGGATAAGTCAGCTGAAAGTGAGAAGAAACAGATGGGCAGTGTGGGTGTGGGGTTGGGGACTATCAAACCACCCTATCCTAAGTAGGAGAAGCAGAACCAGAAGCCTCAACCCAAAGAGGGTTGTTTTCTTCTCTATTAGTCATATTTGGGGATTATTCACTGAAATAATAACTAAATAAATCAGAGACATCCAAACAGATAGTCAAATTACAACACAGAAACAGAAGAAACATGAGCAAGCATGACATGACACCTCTAAAAGATCATAAACTTTAATTACTAAATCTAATGGTACTGAAATATAGAAATGCCAGTCCAGAAAAAAAGTCAAAACTACTTCTAAAAGTAATAAATGACTTCAAGAAAACAAGCAAGCAGATGAGTATAGAAAAAATTCAGGATGTAAGATAAGAATGTTAGCAGTATAGAGGGAAATTTGTAACATGGATGAGAAACACAGGAAGGAAACTGAGATCCTGAAAAAAAAGTCAAACAAATGTTAGAAATGAAATGAAAAACTCATTGACCAAGTAACACAGTGGAAAGCATAACCAATAGACTAGATCAAGAGAAGAAAGGATCTTAGGGATGGACAGCAAGGCTAAGGCAATGCAATAATGCTAGAGAGAGAGAGAGAGAGAGAGAGAGAGAGAGAGAGATGTCTATTGCATTTGAAAACTGAAAACTATGGCACATAATTAAGGGACCAAACCAAGAATGGAAGTGGTCAAGGAGCCAAGATAAAAGCTTAAGTCATAGAAAAACCAGATCAATGAAGTTATATCGAAAATTTTCTCATATCTGGGGAAAGAAATGTTCAAGATCAAGAATCACTTGGAACACTAAATATGCATGACTAAGGAAGAGTCTTTCTACAACACAATATAGTCAAGATGCTAAAACTGTTAAATAAACCATTAAAAACTACAAGAAAGAAGTGCCAACTCAATTGCAAAAGCAAAAACTTCCAAATAAAAATATCAGACATCTCAAGAGAAAACCTTAAGCCAGGAAAATTTGAAGGTCTGATATTAATCATCAACCAAACTTACTTATTCTAGCAAGGTATCTTATAAAACCAACTAGGAAATGAATTTATTTCAATAAGAAAAAAATTAAGCAATTTATCATCAAGTCAACTTTGCAGAAAATACCCAAAGAAACATGATGCTCAGAGGAGGAAAAAAGATTGCAGATAGAATAGGAAGGGTTGAAAGGGGAAGGAGATGGAGGGGCAGGGTGGAAGAATAAGCATGGAGAGGGATGACTAGCATTAATTACCTTTCAAAATGCCATATGGATGTGTACTACTGAAAACCTTCCTAAGATACATACATATTCATATATGTGAGAAATTTAAAGGAGTTACACTATAATGAGAAGACAGTGTTTCCCCAGACACCAAAAGTTATCAAATGAAAATCCCAGTGCTATGTATGGGTTACTTATATTTTAATTGTTAGTCAATGGTGTCCCATAGACCCTCTAGAAAGCATTATAGGCTATTGCTATTGCTTTTGGTTACCCTATAGAATTTGATGGCAATATTCTACTGCTGAAAACAACACAGGGCAGGAAGAAATCAAATCAGTACTGACCTGAAGGTTTCATTTCTATTGACCTTTTTCATGTTAGAAAGTGCTATGCATACTACCAGGGAAGAAAAAAAATGAAAGTCTTTCCTAAGTATGATCCCCGCAAGCTACAATAATGACTGGCCTGACAAGATACACTTGCTGATGCAATATGAATATTATGAGAGTAGGCAAACTATTTGCTGAGTGGACTTAAAACCTGAAGCACAAGATGGAACTGATGTCTGGAATTGTTAACTGGGCCCCAAGTCTATGAGCTAGGCCAGAAGTCCTAGGGGAGAACCTAGCATTACTGTTTAGTTAAATGGATTCCCGAATAAACTGCCCTGTATTCTCTTATCTTTACACTCATAGATTATTGTCTCTCAACCCTCATCAGACAAGTTTTTTTTTTCTTCAGTAGATGGTGATCAATACTGAGACCCACAATTTGTTAAAGTATGAAAACTAAAAGACTGTGGAGCACTCATATCCATATTACACACTCCCCCAAAAGCTTGGGGTCATTTTGGAAGAGGGAGTGGAAAGATTTTGAGCTAGAGTTAGTGGGTATCTGAAGCAAAAACATTTTATTATATTGCTGTATAATGACTGCATGTTAACATAAACACACAGCAGCTGTGACTGCTTGCATAGGACCTGCTCAAGATCAAGCCAGCATGGGTTTGGGAGGGCCTCTTGATGTTCTACCCCATCTGTGGTAGACCTATTGGCAACTGGTGGCTGATGAAGAAAGGAAAGTCCGTTTTCTTCAGGTAGTCAGCCACTGAGAGGACATCCACACTCCAGTGGATGGTCCCACATCCACACGCATACAGACACTACTAAGATGATCGGAAGTAGGCAAGATTGCCAGGCAAAAATTAGGAGCTTGGGGGTGAGGGTAAGGGGAGAGGGGGAAGGAGAAGTGAGAAGGGGAGGAAGGGGAGGGCTTGGGGGGCTGGGATGGTTGAGATAGAGGAAGGATGATTATGGGAACAGGGAAGTAGATATCTTAATTAAGGGA
>LOEQ01004290.1:94191-104456 GCA_001685075.1 Bramus lutescens
CTGGCTGTGTGGGAGCCTAGTCTGTTTGGATGTTCACCTTACTAGACCTCGATGTGTGTGGGGGAACCTTGGTCTTCCCACAGGGCAGGGAACCCTGACTGCTCTTTTGACTGGAAATGGAGGGGTTGGGGGGAGGGAGAAGGAATTGGGAGGGGGCAGGAGGTGGAAAATTTTAATAATAATAATAAAAATTTTTAAAAAGGAGCAAGAAAAGAGCACATGAGGTTGGGAGGGAAAATAGTGGGAGGGCTAATAGAAAGGAAATTGTATGGGAGGGAAAATGGGGGTGGACTTTATCAAAATGTATTGCATATATGTATTGTGAAATTCTCAAACAATCAAAAAAAGAAGCCCGGAGTAGTGGTGCATGCCTTTATTCCTGGTACTCAGGAGGCAGATGCAGATGGATATTTTGAGTTCAAGATTGGCCTGGTCTAGAGTAGGTTCCAGGACAGCCATGGTTACACAAGGAGACCCTGTCTCAAAAATATAAAATAAAATAAAAAATAAACACATCTCACTGGCAAAGAAACAAACAGTCAAACAATCAAGAAATTGAAAGAACAAGCAAGAGTGGCTATATTTGCACCTGATAAAGCACACTAAAAACTTTACAAAGATCACTACCTATTTTCTTTAAGAGAAACAACACAACAAATTGCTGTAAAAATCATAAACATATAGGCACCAAACACTGATGTACCCAAATTTTATAATGTACGAAATTTCACAAGCTTTACACTAAAGGTACAGTTAAGTCCAAATATAGTAATAATTAACTTATCAATAGATCAACCAGATAACCTAAAAATTCAACAAAACTTGATAGTTAAATTGATCAAATGGACTTAACAAATATGTACAGAATATTGTACCTAAACGTCTTCACACTTTAGGTAATAAAGTAAAAACAAAACAAAAACCATATAATTTCTTGCATTTTCTCAGATCATAGTAGAATGAGACTAAATGTCAATATCAGAAGAAATTATAGCCAACATATAGATACATAAAATGGAAAGTGAGTCATTTGATATCAGAAGAAATTATAGCCAATATACACATGCACAAGTGGACAGTGAGTTATTTGATATTAGAAGAAATTATAGTCAACATACAGATACATAGAGTGGACAGTAAGTCATTGAGAGAACCAAGATGTACATCAAAAAGTTTGTAGAATGAAAGGCAAAATGAAAGCACAATGTATAACAATCTTTGGAACACAAAAAAGACAATTCTATGAGGAAGGCTTTTTTATTGTTTTTTTTCTTTTTCTTTTCTTTCATTTTTTTGCATTACGCTGGCCTCAAACTCACAGAGATCTGCCTGCCTCTGCCTCTGGAATGCTGTGATTAAAGGTGTGCACCACCGCTGCCTGGCTAAGAGGAAGGCTTTTAGTTGATTCCCTTAAAAACTGCATCTGTGAACTACTTGAGATATTTTATCTGTAACCTTCCCACAGGTGGCCCTGGGCACCTCTAAAACTCTATAAACCTCTGACCCATTTCTTAAGGCCAGCAGCCTAAATGTGATACCACAGGCAGCAGATGCAAATTCCACAGACAGAGACATCTGTCCCAACCTGACAGAAATGGAAAGAATGCACACATTTTGAGCATTTTAGGGCTACTATCCCAGGGGAGACAAATAGGAGGTTCTCTGTACCTGGGTTGTCTGTGAGGGTCCAGAAACGGCATACAATCTAAATAATTTCTTTCTAAGGGGGAACAAGTAGTGTGTAGTTAACCCATTTATAGTCAACATCTAACGGAGGAGAGAATTTGTAGCTGAGCTGTTGGTGAAGATATTTAGTTGTCTAAAAGCCAATCAGTAGAGGCTTTAGGAGACCTTTAATTGTGTAGACATCAACATGAAGGCTTCAATTTATAACAAAAATCAAGAGATGTCACACCACTTATAGAACACAATAATACTCCAGCAAACAACTCAAACAAAATGGAGATTTATAAACAGTTTAATAGAGAAATAAAAATAATGGTTCAGGCTGAGAGTATAGATCAATGACAGAGTGTGTGCTTGGCAGGTGTGAGTCCCAGGGATCAATCTCCTATACACATAGAGATGCACAAATTACATACAGCATATACACCACACATAAACAAGTTTAAAGAAGCTAGAGCATAGATGAACAACCAATTGAAATCAGAAAAAGTTCTCCAACAAGGTTCAACAGAAGATTTCACAGAGATAAATTATTATTGGGCTTTGGATGTAGCTCAGTGATAGTGTGTTTACCTAGTATATGTTAGGTACTGAATGAAATCCCTGGTACCACAAAAACAAAAGGGCTACCAAAAGTCAAAGAAAAAAGTGCTGAAAGCAGCAAGAGAAGGTTTTATACAAGGGAACTCCATGGGTCTTTATATGCATTCCTATGAACAAGCATGTGAGAGCAAGATGATAGATCCAGAGTGTTGAAAGGAAAACACTGATAGCCATGCATATTTTATCTAATAATCTCTTCTTCAGAAATGTAAGTGCGATGAAGACTTTACAAGGTGTGTAAGAACTGAGGGACTTTATAATCACAAGAGGAATCACAGGGGAAAAATGCCAAAGGAAGTTCTTCAAAATGAAATAAAGAGATCCTTAGTAACATCAAAGTACAAAAATTACAGCTAAAGGTAAGTATTCTATTGAATTCAGAATAATATTAATACCACTATGGCAGCATGTAACCACCCATAATTCTGGCATAATGGAAAACAGGCAAAAATATTTAAACCATCTATAACTATTATTTGTTAATAGATACTGTGGTGGTTAATCTCTATTGTTCACTTTGCTGGATTAGAATCATCACAGAAATATGCCTCTTGGGTTATCTATAAAAGTGTTTCTGGAAATGTTTAACTGAGCAGGGCAGGCCCAAACTGAATATGGACAGCATCATCAAATGAGTCAAAGTATGAGACAGAAGTCATGGAGAAAGCCAGCTGAGCATGAACATTCATTTCTCCTGTGGGGGTTTGAATAATAATGGCCCCAATGGCTCATATATTTAAATGCTTAGTCACCAGGAAGTGGATGTGGCCTTGTTGAAGGAAGTGTGTCATTGGGGGTGGGTTTTGAGATTTCAAAAGGCCATGCCAGACCCAGTCTCTCTCTGCCTATGGGTGAGGATGTAACTCTCAGTTACTGCTCCAGCACCTGTCTGCCATGCTCCCCACCATGATGGTAATGGACTAAACCTCTGAAACTGTGAGCTAGCCTCCATTTAAATGCTTTCTTTTATAAAAAGTTACCTTGGTCATGGTGTCTCCTGATAGCAACAGAACACTGATTAACACATTTCTCTATTGCCTAAGGACAAAATGTGGCCAGATGACACATGATCGTGCCAACAGGCTTTCCTCAAACTGTCAACCAAAATAAATCCTTGTCTTATGGAGTATTTTGTCGCAGCAACATGAAAACTTACACAAACACACACACACTACAAACACAAACAGACATACACATACACATAAAATGTGTAAATGTTGCAAAATGTGGCATTATAAACAGAAGTCAAGGGAGTTAAAGTGTATAAATTCTCTATGCGATCAAATTTAGATTATTGTCAACTTAAAATACATCACTATAATAATAAAATATTTCATGTAATCCTCATGGAAACCCACAAAGCAAAACTTTAGTAAATATACAGAAGAGAAATGGGATTAAAAGATTCTATAAAACAGTCAAAATAACTGACAAATGGTAATAGAAAGTCTTTGTTATAAACATTTATTTTAATTTTAAAGGCGCTTAAATTCATTAATTAAAAGATGCAGGGGACACTGAATGAATTTAAGAAAAATTTTAAAAGACTCAAGTCTATATACTGCGTACATATAATCCACTTCAGATTTAGAAACATATAAACTGTAAGAGAAAACATGGAAAAATTCCATGCAAGTAGAAATTAAAAGACAGCAGTAGGAACTATATCAGCAAAAAAAGACACTGAGTGAAAGAAGCAAAGTAACAAAGAAAGAGATTATAAAACAATACAGTAGTTAATTAAGCAATTGCAAATTACATTTGCAAATACAAATACATTCAACATTGGAGCACCAATACACACGAAACAAATGTCAACAGATCTAAAAGGAGAAATATACATTGAGACAATAAAAGGGAATTTTGATATTCCACTTTTAACAATGGGTAAATCATCTAGACAGAAAAGCAATTCAGAAATGTTGGAGTTGAGCTTATTGTAGACAAAATAGACACAGCACACTTCATTCAACTATATTAAAAGGTATTTTTTGAAGTGTGTGCAAAATATTCTTTAGAGTACAAAATAGGTTAAAATACAAAAAAATCAATAAAATTAAGATTAGAATAACATCTAGCATCTTTTTCTGGCAACCATGATTAAGTAAGAATTATGCCAGGGAAAAAGTATGGTCCAAGATATACAAGTCAATAAATCTATAACATCACTATTAAAAAACAAAGGACAGAAACCTCAAATGATCATCAAAATCAGTACAGAAAAAAAATTGACAAAATGCAACCAACTTTTCAATATGAAATTTCTCAATTAATTAGGAACAGAAGGAAAACATTTTAACACAATAAAGGCCATCCTGATAAATCCATAGCTAACATACTCCACAACTAAGAAAAGTTAAAAGCCTTCCCTCTAACTGATGGAGGAAAAGAGGTGCCCATTCTCATCACCTCACATGAACACAGTCTTAGAAATATGAGCCTAGAAAGAAAAGGATGCAAAAGGCATCCTAACTGCGCAGTAAGAAAACTGATTGCTCCCACTGTGATTAGAGAACCCTAGACTCTGTACAAAAATCCTGTTAGAGATAATAAGCAAAAGAACAGAAAAATCATTCCCAGAATTCTTACAGAATCCGGAAAGACAATGAATAGCCACAGAAAGCTTGAGCAAGAATAAAGCTGGGAGAATCATACTTCCTGATTTCACACTGTATTAAATCAGAATCGAGTGGTGATTTCTAAAACAGGCAATGCAATGATAAAACATAACAGAAGCCTGTGAAATAAACCCATGCATACAAAGCAAGTGATCTTCAATACATTTGACAAGAATGCATAAGGATAATCTCTTAAATAAGATGTGGTTAAAAAATCAGAAATTCATGTGGAAAAAAATGAAATCATAGCCTTATCAGACACCACACACAGAATTCCCAAATTGGATTAAAGACTTACAGAGGAGAGCCAAAGCTATAAAACAACCAGAAGAGAACAAGAATAACATTCCATGACATTGGCTTTGGCAGTGGATTTTTGGAAATGACACCTATAGCATAAGCAGAGATGCCAGAATAAACAATTGGGGCTATATAAAAGTAAAACACGTATTAAAACTGAGAAAGTAATCCCCCAAATGAAAAGATAATCTGTGGAATGCTAAAAAGTATACACAAGGCATGCATGTGACAAGAGTCAATAACCAGAATTTATAAGGAACAAAGAAAATTTAGGAAAAACAAGAAATAATCTAGTTAAAAATTGGTCTCAGTTAAATAAAATAGACACTTTCCCCCCAAGAATAAATACATATGGGCCATAGGTACTTGGGAAAGTGTGGGGTTTTTTTCCCCACTAAGCACTAGAAAACACTTGCCGAAACCACAGTGAGCCCTTACCTCACAACTATAAGAAACCTATTGGTTAAAAGTCACAGAATAAGAGGTGCTGGCAAGTATTTTGAGTAAAGGGAGTCTTTCTACATCACTGTCAGGAGCGCAAGTTGGTAGTAGCATAAAGGAAAACATTATAGAGGTTCTTCAAAGATTAAAGGCAACACTACATTGCATCCTAGCACTTCAGCTTTTGGGTAAATTTCCAAAGAATCTAAAATTGCTATCTCAAAGCTTTTACTACATTCTCATTTTCACTGCTGCATCATTTCACAAAAGCCATAATATAAAGAGAACCCTAGTGTCTCTCAACAGGTGAATAGATACAGAAATGCTGAGATATACAAACAGACACAAAATATATTTGACCGAAAGAGCTTCATTACTAATCAATGGTAATAAAGCACATTCACAGCACACAGAGGGGATCCCCCAACAGAGACTCATGTGAATCAGTGATAGCTAGTTCGCTTAGAACTATTTTACATCGTACACGTGCATAAAAACATCATCTTAGCCTATGTGCAATTTATCAATTATTCTTCAAGGAAGCTAATGGAAAAGAAGGGGCATAATTATCCATGAAAGAAAGACCAAAGGGGCAATAAGATGGCTCGATGAATAAAGGTGCTTCTTTCCTTGTGACCTGAATTTGATTCCTGGAACTCAGAGTGGAGAAAGAGAATGGATGCCCACATATTTGTCTTCTGACCTCCACACAAAAGCCAATGCATGCTCATAACAGCACTTTCACATACATATACATGCATACTAATAGTAAGTAACTTTACAAAAGAGGGGACTGGAGATGACTTTTTAGTTAAAGACCTTAGAGACCAATTAGCTTAAATTATACCTCATTACAAATTTAGAGCTAATGCACTATGCAACAGTTATATAAATAGCAAACATTAAATCTCTGAGTAATTTCAGATATTTCTGAATCTTATTTGTATATAAACCTAAGGAAATATATTCAAATACAAGAGGAAGATGAGTAATATAATCAGCACAGATTGAACATACTTCTGCCTATAGCTGGTACAACAAAAGCAGAAAAAAAATTTAGAAAGAATACAAACAATTACATTCCACTCTCAAGCAGGCTGCCCTCACGGATATGTACAAGAACACTGTATCCAATAATTGTAGAAAACAGACCAGTTCTACATACACACAGAGCGCTCATGGAGAATACAGGGGATTCACTGATCCTAATGTGACTAAATAATAGAAACTCTCAAGGATTCCCTAAATGTAGAGGCAAAAGAGAGAGCTGTCATCATGAAAATGCGTGAAAGAATAAAACTCACTGGTAAGGGAGATGTACAGATGAATCAAATTTTATCACTGTGGAAAACTACCAAACCACAAGGCTAAAGAGTATAAGAAGTAAGGATATGCCATCAGATCACAAGGTAATTGACAAAATGACTGAATCAAGTCCTTATCAAAAATGACCTTGAATTGACTAATATCTGTAATCAAAAGACTTAATGTAGTTGAGTAGATTTTTAAAAAGACTTGTTAATATTCTCCTTACAAGAAACTCCCTTCACTAGTAATGATACATACAGATGTACATAAAAAGCTAAAAAGAGAGACTTCATACAAATAGAAACCAAAAGTGAACAGAAGTAGCTATATTTTCATCAGCAAACACAGACTTTAATTTAAAACCTATAAAAGGAATCATGGTCACTATATAGTTCTAGTGAATAGATCATCAAATAAGAGGAAATAACAATAATAAATAAATAAATATATCCAGTCTGTAGCATCCAATTCCACAATACAGCAAATGGACCTGATAGACATCTACAGAACATTTCATTAATATCTAGGAAATACACATTTTTATAGCATAGGGAACATTCTCAAGGATAGACCAACAAAATCTATTAAAACTGATAGGTAACTTAACTAATATTGGGATAGATAAAATCAAGACAGAAAAGTAGCATTTTATACCACTAATATACATTTGATGAGAAAATGCAATCAATTACCATAGTCTTTCTCTGAACTCTTATTCTCTTTCCTACACACACACACTCTCTCTCTCTCTCTCTCTCTCTCTCTCTCTCTCTCTGAGAGAGAAGAGGGATAGATTTAAATTATATGGTGTAGGCCTGCAGGCTACAAAACAAGACCTTGCTGCAAAATTATAATAATAAAATAAGCAAAAAATACAACAATAAAGGTGTGTGTGGCAGCATGCAATGATATTCCAGTACTTTTGAGGGTGAGGTAGGAGGATCATGAGTTTGTGCTCAGCCTGAGTTACAAAGAAAGACCCTATTACAAACAAAAACAAAACAAATGGTCAAATAACCTGATTTAAAAATGGGCAAAAGGCTAGATATCTCTTACCTTCACACAAATACTATCTCATCTCAGTTGGAGCAGATATCTTTAAAAATGCAAAAAGTAACCAATATTAATATGGTGTGGAGAAAAGAGCTCTTAGGCATGATGGCTAGGGATGTAAATTCATATAGCAATTATGACAAATAGAATGGAAATGCCTCAAACAATAAGAAGTAGAACCATGATAGAAAGCCAATAATGTTAATACTGTCTATGTTAAAAGGAGCTGAGATCCTTGATCAAAAACACACCCGCATATATGCTTATTATAGCACTACTCTCTATACCGAACAAATGAAATCAATAAAGATGCCTGCTGATAGATGAAGTTTTTAGTGTGGAATGTAAACATGGTGGAATATTATTCAGCTATGGAAGGAATGAAGCACATCATTTGTAACAACGTTGATAGAACTAGAATACATTATACTGGGGTAAAATATGACAGGCGGACAAAGGTAGATGTCACATGTTCACATTCATCTGTGAAAGAGAAAAAGTTGATCACACTGAATGAACAATGGTCACTATAAGATAGAAGAAGTTACGGGGCAAGGGAAATGGAGAAAAGTTGGATAACAGATGTCAAAATAGGAGAAATTAGTTCTCCCAGTCTCTGTAAGACAACTATGTCTATGACAACTTGTTATATGCCTCAAAATAACTAGAGAAGAGTTTGAAGGCCCTTAACACATTAATAATAGTGTGTGCTTCCTGTCATCCTGATATGATCATAAAATTCCCCAAATGACCAACCATGCTGCACCACATAAGTATAAATAGATATCAATCAAAAATAAATTAATACAATCAAATTGATTTTAAAATGAAAACAATTTTGAGTAAAATATATAAACAACAACAACACACAAACAGCCAAGTACATGAAAGAATGCTCAACACAATCATCTGAAAATGCAAACTAACTTACAGGAAAACACCAAATACTGGTTAGGATGTTGGAGTAGATAGAATTCTCAGATAACGTTGGTGGGAATGCATTATGGTACAATCAATTTTGTTTGTTTGTTTGTTTTGTTTTGTTTTGTTTTTTGAGACATGGTTTCTCTGTATTGCTTTGGAGCCTATCCTGGAACTAGCTCTTGTAGACCAGGCTGGCCTCAAACTCACAGAAATCCTCCTGCCTCTGTCTCCCAAGTGCTGGAATTAAAAGTGCACCACCACTGCCTGACGGTACAATCATTTTTTAAAAACATCAGGCAATTTCTTTAAAAAGCCAGGCCTCGCCTGTGCTATTGCATAGTATTTCACCCCTGTTCATTCAGTCAAGAGAAAGGGAAACATATGCTCATAAAAGACCTGAATAGAAAAAAAATTTAAAAAAGACCTGAATAGAACCATTCACACCAGCTAGCTCACGCATGACTAATGAAAACTAAAACCAAGCCAGGCATCCATATACAGCAGAAAGCAAAACAAAGTGATTACTACAGAAGAATACCACTCAGCCATAAAATGATTAAACTACTGCATATCACAACATGGATCAGTATAAAAGCACTGGTTGAAGGAAGTCTTGCAGAAACAGTAATGGGCAAGACTAACTATATGAAGTTCTTGGGCAGGCATAATTAAAGAATGCAAGAAAAATGAGCAAGGTTTACCTCTTAGAGAGTTGACTATGGATGTAAAGAACTGTGAAGACAGTTTTGGGACTAAGCTTTATGTCCTCTACAAACGTCTATGTTCAAAGCAGAAGCCCAATATTATGTTATTTGAAAAGAGAGCCTTGGGGAATTAGGCCCTTATGAATTGAATTAGTGTCCAGGAGCTTCTCCTTCTTGTCTCATGGCAGATACAAACAGAAGATGGTAGTCTGCAACCCAGAAAAGGTCACTCTCTAGAATTCACCCCTGAGTACATCTGATCTTTGGTTTCCAGCTTCCAAAACCGGGAGTAGTCAATGTCTGTTGCTTAAGACTGTTAGTCTATGAAAAACAGTTATATATCTGAACCAGTAAGGACTAGGGTAATTTTGGAAGTATTGGTGACTTTCTGTATCTCACTCAGGCTTCATGGATATATGCAGTAGGCAAAATTCAGAGAGAACACAGGTAAGATGCATGCATCTCATTAACCATATTCTTTTTTAATTTAATTTCTTTATTTATTTATTTATTAAAAATTACCACCTCCTCCCATCCTCCCATTTCCTCCCACACACACTCCCTCTCCTCCTCTCTCTCCAGTCCAAAGAGCAGTCAGGGTTTCCCGCCCTGTGGGAAGTCCAAGGTC
>LOEQ01004290.1:104654-139378 GCA_001685075.1 Bramus lutescens
CCCATTGTCTCAGTGGGTGGACGCACCCCTCATGGTCCTGACTTCCTTGCTCATACATTAACCATATTCTTATGGCCAAAGAAAAAAATGAGCAAACAACTGAATGATGGCCAATGGTACACATGCCAAAGCATTCAGAAGAAAATGGCTACATGTTAATTTAAATGCATCAAAACCAGCATGATTAATAAGTGGCTAGAGAGATGAACATACATGTGTATAATAAAATGATAATGGTAAAATATTGGTAGTCAGTACATAGGTCTTACACTCAAAAAAGTTTTTAAAGTACTCTGTTCTTGTATAATTTTAAAGCAAAATTATATAACACAGTACTTTTCATGGTACATTAAAATTTTCCTCACAACAAAATGTAGTTTATATTTCAAAAAAACTCATCTTTTAATGGCAAATATTAGTCTTTGATACATACCCAAACTAAGTAGCAAAAATGCTTTCAGACAAGGAAAAACATTTAATATAGTCAGGCGTGTTTGTACACATTGCAAATCCAGCACCCAGGAAGCTCAGTCAATAGGAGAGTAAATCTAAAGCAAGCCTGAGCTACACAGGAAAATTTTTTTTTCAAAAATAAAGCAAAACAACAAAAACCTTACTCAGAACAAAATTTAAAATATGGCCATCAAGTTAGCTCAATGGGTACAGATACTGACCGCCAAGCCTTTGGACTTGAGTTCAGTCCCGGGACCTGACAAGGTGAAAGGATTAAACTGACCTCTGGAACTTATCCTCTGACTTCCGCACAAGAGTCCTGGGGAAGTCTGTGTTCATGTGCACATACACAATAACTTCTAAAAAGTAAAAACTGAAAGCAAATTAAACAATAGATCTTTAGAAAGATCACTAGCCTTTGACTCAGAAAAAAATAAATAGATTTCCTTTTTTCTTTGGAGTTCATTGAGTTGATTTATGTCGGCATATTTTGTTTTAAGGGGATAATTGCAAATATTCAATGATTATAATTTACCCCAGGAAAGTCTCAAGAAGAGCTCATATTTTATGAATTTTACATGAGTACATACTTTCTAGGATTTTTTAAAACTTGTTAAAGAAAATTAGTTTTTAAAATATATTTTTAATAATTTGTAAACTGTTGCATATACACTATCACAGGGAAGCTAAAATATGAGACTTGTAAAATAGCATATGCATTTTCTTGCTTTGACCTGCAAACACTGATTCTAGCTACCACGTCCATGAAGGTCTGCACGTGAATATCGCAAAGCTCTCAAGCACGAGTGCTCTGCAGGATCATACGTTACCTCCAGTATAGGGTTTCCAGTTATAATGCTTTCCCCGGAAAGGCATACTGTCAAAGTCTGCACACTGTTTTTCTCGAAAATCTCGGGAACCCAAAGGGCATGGCTAAAATAAAATAAAATCATAAATGGTACCATTGTTGTAAAATGCCAAAAACCAAGGGACAGCGTCCCTAAAATTCGTATTTACTGACTGCTGCCCTATCTCCTCTGGGTGTCATTTGACTTTTTTTTTTTAAACCATTTTACAATACAGACTGACACGGAGGTGTCTGAGCTGCACGTCTAGGTGAGAAGAAATAACTGCAGTGACTTAAACTGAATGCTAGAGAATTCCACAGAAGTTTACATGTGTTGCAGCCATCCTCCTTACAGAGACATGTGGAAACCAGACAAGAACCTAGAACACAAGGCCCCTTGGTAACAGCGCCTGAAGTCCAGGTGCCATGACTCGCTCTAGATTTACGTGAAGGCACCAGGATGCCAGGCACTGAGACAGCATCTAGCTTGTAAATCGCCATTTGTACCCTGATCAGTACAGACGCTTCCTGATGAAAACCAGAAGTTGAACTGGGAAACATGCTAGCATTCAACTCCAAGCACCTTCAAATTCAAGAGGCTTGGACTTATTAAAATGTAAATTTCACCTTTTAACATCACAGAAAATGAAATGATAAATTGGTACCAAATGCGCACATGTTTTTAAGGGGGAAGGAAATTGTACGGAAACAATAACTGGTTATAAAAGTTTGGAATGTTTCTTTTACCTGAAAATTTTAGAGAGAAAACCCTGCCAATCTAAGTAGGTCTAAATTACAAACGCCACAGCCATCTCTTACTCAACTCTTAAGTACACAAGGACAGAAAGTATAACATCTCATTGAGTGTTTGGGCAATACGACAATTTGATTAATCTTTTAGATTTCGGTAGCACTGTAGCAACTAAATTTTTAAAAAAGCTATACATTTTGAAACACTAAGAAAACTTTCCTCTTAAACGTAGAACAGAATATATCATGAAAGAACAAAATTGGAGGAGTTGATACTGGAAATCCAGCCCAGGGTCTGTAGATGCTGGGCAGTAAAAGTGTGCCACTGAACCACATCCCCAGTTCTGGGAGTACTCAGCTCAGAATAAATGACAAGTGACTTACAGGCATCCTCAGAGACAAACTTGAGGACTTTCTTAGCAACCCCCTTAGACATCTACCCTTGCTTTGTGCAATCTCCAGGGTCAGTAAGTAATAGTAAATAGTAATAGTAAACATGAGATGTGTGGAAATAATAGACATGCTGTGCAAACATTTACATTTCTATCATTACTTACTATAGGATATGGCTCAAAATTTTTATCATATTAAGTGCAAAGCCTCAGATTTTAAAACAGTGACAGCAGCTGTACATTATGTTAAGAGCCTCAAATCTTAAAATATACTCGGTGGAGTGGAATACTACACCACCAGTTCCAAACCTAAGGGTTCTTTTTGTGTAATTACTCTTTTGCCTACTTTTAGCTAGTGCGTCATACTATGCTGGCCAGTCCTTCTTTTCACTGTTTGCTAATATGTGGATCTTTGAAATACTGACATTTGACCTTGCTACATGACATTGTCATATACAAAGTACATGGTCAAGAACCATATAATCAAACTACAAGTAAACAAAATCTGCAAATTACCCTCAAAATGTTTTAAATGTTTATGATTTGGGGTTTATGATTTAAATGTTCATAACTGTCATTGTTTATGTCTGATAAACATGGTTGAACATAATAAAGACTGTTTTCTCCAACCAATTTTCCCTTTTTTAAAGACTAATTTTTATTTTTAATTATGCATATGTGTTTAAGGGTGCAAGAGAATATGCACATGAGTGTAGGTAAATATGAATGCCAGAAGAGGGTGCCAGATCCCCCGGAGCTAGAGTCACCCAAAATGGGTTCTAGATGTGTAGTTTGGTCCCCTGCAAGAACAGCACATGTTCTTAACCACTGGGTCATTTCCCTGATCTCTTTCTAAGGTATTTTCAAATACTCTTTCATGAGAGCTAAAGTTGTCTGTCACTGGTTTTACCAAGTACAAAATCTGTTTTTAAAGAAAATATCAATTTCAAAAATATACGTAATTTGAACTGTAGATACAAGTTTTCACCAAAAAGAATATCAACCACTTAAAAGTTTGTCCAAGCAGAGTTTTTAATCTAGTTGAAAAGTCCAGATTGATGTGGGAAAAGTATATAACTACTTCAGGAAATATAAATAGCAAACAACAATATCTTACAGTTTGTCTTTAGGTGCTGCATGTGTGAAAGACCAATGAGCTATGTAATAAGTTATGGAAATACTGAATTTGAAAGAAAACTTTGAGTATGTCCCAAAGTATTGCAGTTGAGATAGTTAAGAAAGAAAAAGGACCTGGGGAGATTACTAAGACTGTGCAGAGGGATTAGACAGGGAAGCTAAGTAAAGCTATGCAGGAAGGCAGAAAGAGATTATGTGTTCTGAATAGTGGAAAAGGCCATTCTATACCAAAGACAAGAACTGCACAGAAGCACAAGGAGGAACAGCAGCTCTTATACAAACACCAGTACAAAGCTGAGTTAACATATTAAGCCAGTCAGTCACTGAATACAAAATTAAAAATGCTGCTTTCCAGTATTTTCTAAGGACCCTTTTAAAACTGAAGAAAAGCAAATAGTCAATAAAAGGGGACTGCTGTGTACTGAGGCACTTGGATAGCATTACATGAAGTTTTTTTTAACCTATTCTTTTCTTCTGAGGGCCTATCCTAGGGTCAGCTACAATAAAATCAAAGCATTGTTGTAAACGCCACTTAACTAGTTCTAAGTACACTGTGACAGACTTCAGATATCCTTAGGTGTGTAAGCTGCCTCATCCCTAACAGCACTCTCATGAAGTAATCATAATTATTTCATAAGGAAAGAACTGGGAGTACAGAAAAGTTGATTCATAAAAAATTTCAGGGTATGAAGATACCCCTTTTATCTGAATGAGAATACCTCCTTGAGTCACTCCAAATTTGCAACAGCATAGGCTCATGTAAGAAATTGGTCATGTCAATGTCAAGAAGTATTTACAAAAAAATAAAAGGAGACAGGTCAGATTTGATTAGTTGTTGAGCCAATACAGAATCATATCTGTCAAGATTGGGGTGAGAGGTGATGTAATACCATTTGAACAGATTCTTAGGTTTTTTTCTATAATTATCCCCAAAGCAGACATCCAATTTGTAGAAACATGAACAGGACAAATACTTTTCAGAGAGCTACAACGATGAGCAACTCCCTTTATTTCCACCAAAACTTGCCTTCCAACAACCAAGTGATTTTTATTCTTTCTTCTGAATCTATACTAACCAAATCTTAGATTGAATGATACCCAGGCCTTGATAAGTTTCTTCTATGTACATACTAATTATTCAGTAGTCTTCTTAAGACAAGTTACAAAGAACTGGCCTAGGTTCACTTAACAAGTATTTATAAGTTGTATAATATGTGTCAGATGTAATCTAGGCTTTGGGATTAGAGGGGAAACAATAAAACCTAAAATACCTGCTTTCATAAAATTTATTGCAGTTTGACATGAGAAGAATGGAAGCGGAGTAAAGAAGTTGGTGGTGAGGTGAGAGATAAGGGGGTTTGAAGAACTGGGAAGGTGGCAAGTGCAAACGCCCTGAGGCAGAACTGTTGAGCTTCTGGATAAGACTGTTTCCCACTCTGTTCCAAGGTGTTCTGGTTTCAGTTCTCACCAGTGAAAGCTCTCAATTATGTGAAAAGTAAATATAAGCTAAGCAGGAATCGCATTGGCTGGTCTGGAGAGAGATCAAAGAGTAATCAAAGGAAAGTAGCTCCTGGAAGAAATTTCTGAAACCTATTTTTGATTAATTTTTTTTAAAAATGAAGAGTTTAATATGTAGTGTGTTTTTAGGCTATTAAGAATAATAATAGTATCAACACTTTCCTAAAAGCATGTATATAAAACAATCTTAAAACTAATCTAGCATCTTCTCCCCAGACCAACAAGTAGGGCCCTATGGATCCAAGAGCAATGCCACAGGCCTCAGTCTCCAGGGTATATAAGTATTTTTAAAATAAAAAAATAATAACAAAATCCTTATCGCCATTTTCCAGATCTATAGGTATTAATCCATTTTATAAACTTTATTGTACTTTCAACTATTTGGATAGATAAGCATTTCCTAAACTTTTTTCCCTAAACATTTGCCTAAACTTAACATATTTTTCCTATGGAACCAGACATGCATGTGGTACGCACATGCATGAAGACCAAACACTCATACACATAAAATAATTCTAAAAATATTTTTAAAGATGACAGGTCAATTTTATAACTGGACACCCATTTGTGATATATTTTTATGTTTGTATTGAGTCTTGTCTTTATAAGTCCCCTATTCCATCTTTATGAATATAATATGACATTAAGGAGAAACTGTAGATATCCTGTTTGTATTTGCTATTAATTAGTAAGACTACTTGATCTATGTTGGTTCTAGGCTTTAATTCCCTATAACTTAAGCAAAAAATTTATATCTTGTATTTTTCAATCCAATTTACCACTATAGGGTTGTACATAGGTAATACAAGCTTCTAAGCAGTAAGGTGTTCCAGTGTGGATGTTGCTCCTTTTGTCATGTCTACAGATGCTATAAATCTTAGAAATTATGGCATGTAACTCTGTACTATGGTTATTTCATTAAGACTCTTATACCAGAAATTGTGAGCCACCTTTAGTAAGTAGGAAGACCCTGTAGTGCATATTTAATTCACCAATACTATCCCAGTTTTATAGTGTTTCCTCTTTCTTCTGATTGTTCTTTCTCCTTTTTCCCAAGAAATAGGTTTCCTTAAGGGTTTTGCATATATGCTTAGTTTGGGACAACACATTGCGCATCTCTTCCACTTCCTGTGCATCCATCCTCATCCATACTTAAAGCTTTAACTCCCTGTATGTCCACCTTCTTTTTATCATATGTGTCTACTATATCTTCACTCCTTAAGACTGCTCACCTTCCTCTCACAGCCCCTTTCTAGTTTCCTGAGCTCTGTACAGGTACTCCAAGATAAATAGATACATGTAAATATCTAATTTTGGATCTACATAGAGAAAGAACATAAACTTTCTGAGCCTGGGTCACTGCACTTAGTATGATATATTCCAGTTTCATCCATTTTCTTGCAAGTTTCATAATTTCAGTTTTATTTACAGCTGGATAAAATTCTATTGCATATATGTATCATATTTTCATTTTCCAAGCATCAGTTACAGGACATCTAAACTGATTCTGTGCCCTAGCTATTGTGAACAGAGCAGCAGTAAACATGGATATTCAAGTTTCTTGATAGAAGGCTATGGAGACCTTTGGGAAAATGCCTAAGAATGGTATAGATGGATCATATGGTAATTCTATATTTGCTTCTAAGAAGCCACCACACAACTTCCACAGAGGCTGCATCAATTTACATTCCATCTAACCTTAGATAAACATTCACATATTCCCATCTTTCACCAGCATTTGTTGTTATTTGTTTACTAACTGAGTTGAAAGATTCTCAAAGTCCTACGTCTATTTGCTTGGTATTCACACACACACACACACACACACACACACACACACACACACGTGTTTCTTGGAAGCAACACATAGATAGCTCCTTCTTTTTGGACCAATCTACTATTGTGTCTTCTGATTGAGGAATTGAGATTATTGATATTCAGCTATTAAAACTGTGCATTGATTGCTGCTATTCTGTTGATTTTGTAGTGTTTCCCCCCTTCTCTTATTTACTTCTATCCCAGCATGGTTTATTAATTCCTATGGCCTCATGGATGGATTTGTTTTTCTCTCCAATCTGAAGGATTTCTTTAAGCTTTTATTGTCAAGTTAGAGATCCTTTGCCCTTTTCTGTGTCTTTAACTCATAAATGTGATCTTTTCAGTGTGTTGTGATCTCACAATTCCCAATGATCCCTTTTTATTATTTTATCTTTGTCCCTGCAAGTTTGTTACAGTTCCTCAGCCTTATATTCATACTCAGATATTCTAGACATTCAGTTCTCTCTTTGTTCTATTCTGTATCTGAGGCTTTCCACAGACTTTTAAATTCTGACTTGCTATAATTATTTTTAATTTCAGATTATGTTTTCATCAGTATTAACCTTTGCTTTTATTTTATCTTTCATATTATCCATCACCTTCCTTATTATATACTGCCATTTGCATATGCCTTTAAGCATACCTAGAATCATTATTTTGAGTTCTCTGAGACTTCCTCTAATTCATTCTCATCAGATGCCATTGTTATAGGGTTAATAATTTTTGAAAGAGTTATGCTGTCTTGTTTTTGTGTTTCTTGTGTACTCCATTATTACTTATACATATGGTGTTATTTCTTTGCTTTGTTAGGTTATTTTTTACTAAATGTTTTCTACCAGTTGAAGTATTTGCAATGTCCAGTGGAACTTGGATATGGCAGTATTGAGTGTATAGTTCAGAAAATAATTCCTCAGACCAGAAGGCTCTGGATATCTAGTGTAAGGTTTATATTATTCCCTTAGTAGGATATTAACTATGAATGCAACCAGAGTTTCTTTATATTAACACTACTCAACTGCTGTAGCAATTAACAACAATGACCCTTTACATTTCAATAACTTCTGGAAAATAAACTATCAAGGGTAGTATGGGACAGTATGGAGCACACTCAGATTTTAATTCTCTGATTTTTCTAACATTCAGTTTTTCAATTATGATTTTAATGTAGTGCTAGAATAACTAATCAAAAATTTATAAACAATTATCAATAACATTACTAATACTATTGTTTTATTGCATATGTACATGTGTGTGGAGAATTATGCGTTCATATATGTCTATACACATGGTGTTCAGGTGCATGCACACATGTGTTTGCAAGCATATGAAGGCTAGAAGTTGATTTATTATCTGAGATGGAGTCTCTAACTGAACCTGGAGCTCATTCATTCAACTGGGCTGAGTGGCCATTGAGCTCCAGAACCCTCCAAACTCCATGCACCCAACTCCAAACCCTGGGGTTACAGACTAACTAGCTTTCTACATGGGTTTGGGGGATTCAGATTCAGATCTTCATGTTCACATAGCAAGTACTTTACCAATGGAGCCTCTCACCCTATGCAAACACAGACATACATACAGACTCAAAAACACACAACAAAAAACCAACTATGTTTAATGTAAAATGAGAAGTAACCAGAAATTCAAAGTACCAACCAGCCAGTCATAAGAAGGGGATGAGTAAGACCTCTACATTATCTAGGAAATTGACAAGCTATATTAAATAGATTGTATGCCCTAGAAATAATTCAAGCAGAATCTATTAAATACACATGAGTCAGCCAGTCCCCTAGGTTTTCCACTTTCCATTAAAATATATATACTCAGGAAAAAGTTAGAAAGCACAGAGCATGCCTAGTCATGAGAATGAAACACTTTTTTGGGATGGGGCTATAGCTCAGTAGTACAGCACTTACCTAGCACACAGTGGGCCCTGGATTTGATCTCCAAATAAATAAATACATACACAATGACTTTGATGCTTGATGTGGTGACTCACATTTTGAACCACAGCATTTGGGATGCTAACGCAAGAGAATAGCCAGCAATTCAAAGCAAATTAAGGATACATAGTTGAGTTTCAGGCCAGCCTGGGCTATGGAGTGAGACCATCTCCAAAACCAAAAACAAAAGAATCCCTCTTCTCCTGCTCTTTGACTTCTTGACATAAATTCTGGGTTTTGATTTAAAAATTTTTTACAGGATCATTTGAATTTATAATTTGAATTATTAATACTAAGTCTCAAGAAAGCTTTTGGCTCACAAATGAGCAAGTAAAAAATGCTTATAAAATGTTTGCTGGTTATTAACTATATATTTAATTCTAACTAATTGGAAACATCTCATTCAGATCTCATTTACAGTGTCATAAAATATGACACATAGGATTGAGGTATATGAGCACACAGTTTGAAATGAGGCTGACCTGGTAAAAGTGAATTCTTTTATCTCTTTTAATTCAGAGTAGTTCAGACATAAAAGAAACCTGGGCAGTATATGAAATATTAACATTTAACCATTGACCATTTAGAAACTTTGGTACACAAGAAGGAAATGAGCAAGGCTTCTACATATATAGAAAATTGACAAGCTATACTGAATAGATTGTGTATCCTAAAAACAATTCAAGCATAATTTATTAAATACATATGGGCCAGCCAGTTCTCTAGGTTTTCCACTTGCTATTGCTAACAGAATACAATGAATTCTTGCTTATCTTAGTTAATCTTACTACAATCAACTCATCCTTCATGATTTCTTAATAAATTCCATCCTATAAAATAGAGTCTTTCAGGTACCCTTTTGGTAGATTTTTAACATATAGGAGTTTTTGTTTTATCTAATATGATATATAATTCTGAAAATCTCTTTTCATAAAACTGCATGGTAAAAATGACAGCTCTTTAAAACTTGGGTTGGACACATTTAATTCAAAGACAGTTCATTTCACTTAAATATGAAAAATTCTAAACAATGAAATACTGAAGTAAGTATGACTTTCTTATTTGAAGAATTAAAATGAGTTAATATGGAAGAGTCAGGACTATAGATCCAATTCATTAATAGTTGAAATAAAAGGAAAAAATAGTAATAGAAATGCCATCATTCCAGCTTCTAGTTTCAGCTTCTAATACAGTCATGAGTACAAGCAACAGTGTCTGTCTTTTTTTTTCATGTTCTGTTTCCTAGCAAATATTACTCTTATTGTATAATACCTATATTATTGTATGTTCACACCTTCAATTACATAATACTGGAAATAGTTGTGAACTAGGAGATGGGTTTGAGTTTCACACTCCTACCTAATAGTATGATACAACAATAGGTCTTCACTTCTGTCCTTCTATAAAACCTCTATTCTTCTGACATTGGTGTCATTAATCTAAATCAGCTTGGGGCTTAATAAATGAGGGTCATTTTCTCTCTTGGAGGAGGGATTGAGGTATATGAGAATTAAGACAGTCTCATCCTATACACCAACTTCTGGGATCATCCTGAGTGTCTTCAACATTCATGTGAAAGAGCCATCAGTCTTACAAGCAGTGAAGTTCTTCCCACTGCTTTGTCTCCACTCCAATTTGGGCATGTACTCCTGTTACCACCTTCTGGAATTGTCATCTCTGAATGCACTCGCTTGTTGAATCATAAGTTCAAATGTATTTCTTTCTGATCTCAACTTCTATCCAACTCACTCTACTTTTCCTATTGCCTTATTTTGTTTTAATTTGGTTTTGGTTTTACTTTTATGGCTTTTTAAAAGTCAGTTCCTAATTTTCTCCCAAATAGCCCTCTTTAGACTCCACTTTCCTTACTTTTAGAGAGCCTCTGCCTCAGCACTTCAGCCATTAAATTCCTTGATATGGGATTCCCCTCTGTATTCTGTAAATGTGAATGTGTTTTAATACCATTATTTCATAAAGAAGTTGCTTTGATCTATGGCAGGGCAGAATATGGCAATGCAGTAAATCCAAGCAGAGATAGAGAAGGAAAGAAAGTGAAGTCAGGGAGATGCCATGTAGCTGCCGAAGGAGAAAGACCCCGGACCCTTACCGGTAGGTCACAGATTCACGGTGATACACAGATTAATAGAAATTGGTTAACTTAAGATGTAAGAGTTACTTAATAAGAAGCCTGAGCTAATAGGCCAAACAGTATTGTAATTAATATAGTTTCTATGTGATTATTCAGGTCTGGGCAGCCTGGAAACAAAATGGAGTCTCTGGTTACAATTCCTCTTAAGTTATTCACTGTTATGTTGTACTCTTGTCTTTCTTCAATCTGTTCACACCTAAAACCAAAAATCTATGACTCTTTCAATGGTTTCTAAATGCCTCGGAACATATAGCAGACCATTAGCACACTGGCCTTGCACTTCATTCTCCATTTACCTAGGATGTCCTTAACATCACTAGCTTTTCTCTGGCCAACTCTCTTTGCCTTTTAGTTCTCTAACTTTTTATGGAAATGAACCTTAAATTCCTAATTAGCCATGTGCCAACTCTACATACTTTTGTAAAATATGACTCATGTCAACATATTGTTATTATTCTTTGTTGCGACTTCCTGCATTTAAGTGATTCCTTGAAAATATACATCAGGCATTCAATTTAAGGGAATGAATAGTGGTAGTATTTGAAAAGTCTTATGATTGAAGATACATGCAATTATTTTGAGATCTGTTTAGCAGAATAAAATATGGTAAACAGGTGTGTTAAAGGGGAAAGAAATAGAGGAGGAGAGAAGCTTATAAATTTAAGTACAGTATCCAGGTTAGGCCTTATTGAGAAGGAAACAACCAAGTAAAGATGAAGGGATAGCATTAAGTGCACAAGGCAAAGGGAGTAGTCAAACAAAAGTCCCGAGGAAAGAGCACTAAAGGCGGGTTTACAAAAGGAGATCCATGTAGTTGGAGCAGAGTAAATGATGAAGAAGCTGCTAACAAATCAGTTCTCAGAAGTGATGAAAGTCAGATTATACAGATCTTGATAGCTTTTGTAATAACTTCATATACAAGAAATAGTGAAGTGTTGTGGGATAAAGAGTATGAAGGGTAAAAGTTTGTTGTTAGTAAATCAACACATGAGGCTCTTAAAGTATTTGATGGTGAAGTTCAGTGGTAGAGCACTTGCCTAAGCATGTGTAAGGTCTTGAACTTAGCAATATGCACCTCAAAAAATAAAAACAAAAGCCTATTAAATTGATAACTACAGATACTAGTAACTCAGACCAGAGTAGAAGTAGCATAAGTAGTGAAAAGATGTTAAATCTGAAATATATTTTTAAGTCAAATTATACCAGAATTTCCTAAGGGATTAAATTGATACAGATGGTGAGACAGAAAAGATTGGGGAAAAACAAACAAACAAACAAAAAGGCTCTAGAATTTTGACTTATACTGGTGGAACAGGTATCTGAGGTAAAGAACACTTACAGAGAACAGTGTTGAATAGTTTTGTAGATAACATTCGCATACACTACATACTGCATTTTAATTAAAGGTCAACCCAAGTAGTAAGATGACAGCTGGGCTGAAAGGTATAAATTTTGGAGTTGAATGATACGGCATCAAAATCACTGAAGCTGGATGAGATCAGAAATAAAATGAGTATCAGTAGAATGGAGAAACAGTCAAGGGCAAAGTCCTGGGTAGTCTAATATTAGGAGAATAAGGAGAAGCACTAATGGAAAAGAATAATCAAGATGTTCAAATGAGTAGGAAAATGAAGACTACAGCTAGCCATTGGGTTTAGCAAATATTGAAGGCATCTGTGACTTGGTAAGAGCATGTCAGTATTATGATGGAGATAAAATCACAAAAGAACAAATTCAGGAAAAAAATTAGAAGATGTGAACTCAATTCAGTATATACAGATAAGTCTTTGGAGGAATTTCTTTCCTCCAAAGGGTGGCAAAGAAGTGGTTGAAATAACTGGCAAGGGCTTTTTGTTTGTTTTTAGATAGATGTTTGTATGCTTATGGGAAAGTCCAGAAGAGGATATGTGGGAACAATATTCTGCGCATTTATGAATTTATAAGGAGTTAAGGCAGGAGTAGACTGGAAAATGTGATTGAAGTTTAGCTTGTTAATATTCCAGTGTTACAAAATAAAACAGTGTGTTTTATACACAGGAGGGAGTAATAATGTTCTGGACAGAATTACCAAATGAAAGATAGTCAATCTACTACCAGAGGCAGTCCACCATGACCAAGGAGAAAATCAAGAAGCTCTCATTTTGCAAACTACAGAGGAAACAGTAGATTTGAATGAGTGATGGTTTCCATCAAACCATGAAGGTAAATGCTGTTTTAACATGAAATGCCTCCCAAAGACTTGTGTTTGAATACTTGGTCTCTAGCTAGTGGTGGTATTTGAGGTTTCATGGGACCTTTAAGAAGTAGTGTTGCTAGAGGAAGTATGTCACTGGGAGCTAGCTGTGAAGTTTTCTAACATGGTCCCACTTTCCATTTTCTTTCTGTTCTCCCTCTCTGGTGCAAACATGATAGACAGGTCTCATGTTCTGCTGCCATGCTTTCCTTACCAAGATGGGTTTTACTGGTTCTGGAGCTGTAAACTAAAATACACACTTTCTCCCCTGGGTTCCTTTGTCTGAGTACTTCATCACAGCAACAGAGATGCAGCTAACACAGTAAAGATAAAGGAAACTCAGAAAAGTCAGACAGTGAAATTATGCTGATAATGGTTCATGAATTCCTGAGGGCACATAAATATTTTCATAGTTGCCAGTAGCAGGGACATGATTTGGGACAGAAGAGGCTATGGACTGTAATGTTGAGTCTTAAGGGACTGGACAACAAAAAACAAGGGATAATGCGCGAGTCTCAGGCTTCTCGCTGTGAGGAACAGAAAACAAGATGAAGAGCATAGTAAGACTGCCACTTGTGTACTCAAGAAACATAGTGACAGTGAGGTTGGGAGTTGAAACCAGGTTTTTCAGGGCATGTATGGGTCTCCCCATCAGAGAGAAGACACCTGCCCCCGCTTCTGCAACTACCTCATGGTCTTACTGATGGAATTAACAGTGCCGAGGCTAGCTTTTAAGGAAATTCATGTGACCCTCACACAGATGGATTTCTGATTAAAGAGCCTAAAATTGAAAGCTTTCCCTGTATGAGAAAAGAGTAAACTAATTACTCATAGCAAATTTTGGGTTTACTTACATCTGTGTTGCAAGAGCGATACCGTTTTCTTTCTCCAAGGCAATATTTTCCACCTCCTGAAGGTCTGGAAAACAACATTTTTTAACATGTGATTATAATGCATCTGTCAAACAAAGACTACATATATTTCTTGATGAACTCACCAAAAGTTACATTAAGAAGATATAAAATGTGATGTTTTATCAATTATTAAAATAATAATTGTTAATAATGAATATGGTTATTCAGCATAAAGTTATGGCAGCATATATAAATAATTTCTAAGACTTAGGAGTTAAGATTATTTTCTCAGGAAAATATAATTAAATTAGTATAGTTAATTATCATAGTACAGTACTCCACTCAATACAATGACTTTAAAAACCTCATCTATAATGAAAATTCATTTAAATTACATTCAACACAGGCTATCATCTTTTCTTTCAGGTGGGAAACAAAGAGATAACACTTAATGACTTCCTGGGAATGGATCCAGTTCAGAGTAAATAATACAAAAATGCATTTTCATTTAATTTCAACAAAGTTAAAAATATATTAAAAAAGATGTCAAGAAGATGGCTTTGTATTATATTACTTCCATATTAGTGAAAAATACAATATCAAATATTTGCTTTTGTAAATTAATATTTAAAGTATTTAAAATTCAGTAAAAACATATGCCATCACTCAGACATGCTATTATTGAGTGACAAACTGATGTGGGATACCCTTCTGTATGTTGTGAATATGTTTTATTGCCATTGGTTAATAAAGAAACTGATTTCGGCCAATAGCTTAACAGAGTAAAGCTAGGTGAAAAATCTGAACAAAGATATATAGAGAGAGTAGACGGAGTCACAGGGAAGCCATGTAGCCGCCAAGGGAGACAAACACCCCAAAACCTTACTGGTAAACTACAAGCCTTGTGGGATAATAGTTTATAGCAGGCTGTGTTGAATTTAGGCTAATTATCTTTGCACTTGCTTAAAAAAGAATCAAGTCTACTGGTATCAATGGATTTGGAATATGTTTTGAAGACCAGTGGATTGATCAACTTAAGTCAAGCTGAAAGAAAGGGATTGTGAGACCAAACAAAGTTGGGGTGATGATGACAGCCAAGGGTAGTTTATAAATTAGAACAGGAATCTCTGTTTGGTGGGAAGGCAACAATGCTAGAAAGTAGGAAGCTGAAATTTAAAACTGTTTTAAAGAAAATATTCTTAGATAAAAAAATAGAAATAAGGTATTTGAAAAAAGCTAAGAGTCCAAGGTTAAAATGAGAACAAATAAAGAACTAAGCTAGACCATCATTAATCCAGATTAGTGGATGGGGTGAGTAGAGATGTTAAAACATCATTCTTTACCAAAGACTGCTTATCAGAAAAGGTCCTCAGCTTCAGTTCTAGACACTATGGGTAGGTAGCAGGCAGCAGTGAAGGAGCAGGTGAGTCTTAGGCAGAATAGGAAAAGTAAATTAAAGTACCAGTCCACCTATACATTGATAGGATGGAGAGGAAATAGAATTGGCAAAGCATACTGATGGGCTGGCCTTGCCCCATGGGGACTCTGGCTAGAGAGTGGTGGGACAGGGACAGGCTGACCTGCTTGCAACAGTACTGAGAGATGACAGGAGTGTGTGAATGGAAACCACTTTAACACAAGGACAGAATTGTCTTTATTGTGATCTGTGATGTGAATCGAGGCATCTCAATCCCTGAAGCGCTCTCATTGGTCCTTTTATTAGTAATGTGGCAGTAATAATTTTGTGTGACATGTGAAAAGCCCTTCTTTTTCTGGAAATAACAGTAATGTAGCAGAAACCAGACATGGATTCATCCATAAATCAGCAGTCTTCAGAGGAGGAAATCTGATCATTACTAACTTATCTAGAAGACAATGCTTTTCTATTTGAAAAGTTTGGCTTCTTTCCTTCCTTCCTTCCTTCCTTCCTTCCTTCCTTCCTTCCTTCCNNNCTTCCTTCCTTCCTTCCTTCCTTCCTTCCTTCCTTCCTTCCTTCCTTTCTTAAATTTTACTTACACAATAAAGGGAAAGGAAGAAAAAGAAAGTCTGTCTAACAAAGCTCCTCCACTTTCCTGGACCTCTTGCTTCTTCTGAAGACAAGCACTTGGCTTGCTAGAGAAACATTTTTACAGATAACATGTGGAACCACAGCTTTGAATCATTTCCAATAGTGTCTTTTTGTTGGCTCTGGCTTACTTTAGCTACTTACGCTGGACTGTCACAGTGTCTTAGGGATGAAGAGACGCCTCCTCCGCAGGTCCTGCTGCACTCGCCCCACAGCGACCAGGAACCCCAGCCCCCATCTGTGCTCTGGGGCCAAGTGCCAAAAGGAACACATTCTCCCTGATAGCACCACTGTAAAAGGACACAAAACACATAGAGTTAGCTTTTAGGCAGATACAAGATAGAAGTTCATAAACTTTCATAAAAGTCAGTTAATGACCAATGTTAAGCATTAGCATTCTCAAGAGAAGAGAACAGGTTTTTAACTGTGTTTAGACAATGTAAAGGTGCATATGGTTTGCAAAGTATCTTCAGCTGGTCACATTTATAGTCTCCAATGTGTACCAGTTCTAAAATCCCTGACTTTGGCAGTTTCTCTTTGTTTCTCTTCGTCCAGACTTTTAGCGTTTCTCATTATAGAATTAGCTATAGACCTCAAAACCATTTTTAGATATTGTAGTAATTTCTTTAAAAAAATCTTTATATTCTACTATTATTAGACTTGTGGAATGATAATGCACTATGGAAAGTTCTCTAGTAAGGAGTTTTTATGATGGTAATTGCAAGTTCTTTAAAGAAAAAGAAAAAGTGGTTGAGGCTACAATAGTAAAAGAATGCTTTGTGGTATTTCATCAAGGAGCAGCACAGACATAATAAAAGTAATGCCAAGACACTAGGGACTGGGCACAAAACACCTTATATACATTGACTAGCCATGTGTAAGGCCCCTGTGCGAACATGTGTACTGGAATTCTGCTCAGTTTTACTCTGTGCAATAAACCATACATGCTGCCCCTAAGGAGAGAGCCAGGAATAATTTATCAGAAAGCAGACATCACATAATCAGTTCATAACTCTAGCATGATAAATCTTATTTGTAGTATATGGCAAAATAAAAATGTCCTTTTAAGTCAAGCATTTATAGGTTTTTGTTGGTGCATTTTTCTAAATCATCAAACATTAACAAATCAAACTCATCTATAAAAGTGAAATGTTTATATGGATAACAATAGGCAACAGTTGTTACAGTTAATTGTCAACAGGATCATTCCATTAAGAAATTCAACCTTAAAATGAGATGTGAGACACTTAAAAATTAATCATTTCATTGTCCTAATTATATCACCAAGTTTGCTGGGTTTTACTCCTGAGGTACAGGGACAGTTCTCTCAGTTTCACCTTCTATATGACTGCCGCCCTAGACAACAGCCTCCAGACGGAGTAGCTCCTCACTTGGTGAGTCTGCCTCCATCTTTCCCAGAGAGAATTCAGATGTGGCTTTTAAAGACACAGCATCACACTATTTTGATTTCATGCTGTTACTGTTTTGCTTAAAAGGCCTCAGTAGCTCCCATCTCCCTTAAGCCCAGACTTGCTGATAGAGCTCTGACAGCCTCTGAGCCCACTCGCCTTGGCAAGGAGATCAGTAGCCACATGGTTTGTTAGTTCTTCCTCGACCACCTCTCCTTACACTTACTCCCTCACTAGCACATTTGCTCATCCTTCAGGTAGCCTTCTCCTAGCAACTGATACCACAAATCAAACAGAGAGCTGCACACATGCTAGCTTGTCTACATTAAGCCACATCCCTAGTCCTTTATAACTAAATTGTCAATCAAGATAGGTTTTGCCACTTTGCCCAGGCTGACTTTGAAACTTACGATCCCAGACCTTAGTCTTCTAAATGCTAAGATTCCAGGTTGTGCTATCACACCCAGCTTCCAATTGTCTACATAGATGCCTTCTGACCATTTAGTCTTAGACCAAGGATCATTTCGCAGACAGCTTTTCCCAGGACGCTCTTATTCTGAAGAGGCACCTCACCATCCATTCTTGCCCTTGAGCTATCCTTTTCATTATGGAACAGTAATTCCTTATGCCTTCCATTTCAACAACCTTACCAGTTAAAACTACTTTAGCTATCTTATCAATTTCCTCTTAGTTCACTCCCCTCTGCTTAGAATGCAAGCCTTGAAAACATCACATGGCTACTGTTAATTTCTGTTCCTCAGACTAGCCCCATTTAAAGGCTAGCATAGCAACATGTAGCAGCATATTAGACATAAGAGGTAAAATGCATCCCCATGATCACAGGGACCATGTTGAAATGAGGACTGCCTCCACCACTATTTGGTATCTAGTATACATGTAAAAAACTATTGGATGAATTATTATAGTTAAATTGCAAATTTTTGAATCCTATTTTAGTCACTACATATAAGAAAGGAGCTAGAAAAGATTAAGGTAAACAAACTCATATTTGTTTCCTTGTCATTTCAGACTTCCTTGAGAATACATATGATTTGAAGGGAAATGTTTTACTTTTTAATTTTTTTCTTAGGATTAAAAAATAGTGAGAGCCATAAAAATACTAAAAGATATAAATTCCAAAGTATATAACAGTATTGCTATATATGCTTACAAAGGGCACTGAAAGAGTCAATAAATACCCTTTTTTTCCTTTGAGCCTTATTTTTGGCCTACTTAGACTGATACCAGAGTGGTAAAAAGATAGTTAGCACTTGAAGATTTTGGTTCAGAACCTAGCATATACATACACGAACTTTAAAAATAATTATTTGATTAGCACACAAAAGTTGAGTTTCATTGCAATATTTTCATATATGTATGTAAATGCAGGCATATTCTATATGTGTACACACATATATATTTATACTCTGTTCTTATCTGACCCCAAATCTCTCAAATCCTCTTCCTCACCATGAATAGTTTATCTTTCTTCTTTCAGTACATATATTTCATTATCCTCTCTTGGACCCCACCCCCAAATTTTACATAAATAAATTTCTTAAAGTAAAAGATTAATGTATTATGTATTTTATAAAATGCTGTTTAATTTTTTATAAGTTTTGGGAGACTTTGAAGGCTTGGGTGTTTTAGAAACAGGCATTTTTCTGTCTTAGAATGGCCTGGATATGCTGGGTCGCCAAGGCTTACTTTGAGCATCTGATTCTTCACACCTGGCTTTCTCATCATTAATTAACACCTATACAACCATAGTATTCCATAAACAGTTTCAAGAAAACATTTATTGTATAAATTATATTTCTATAATTATTCAATGGAAGTAATAAAAACAATGATTAGAAAAAGTTAAATAACAAGGATTATTGGGTAATCATAGTAATAGTATAAATACCAGGTACCTCATTTTTAATAAAACTGGTCTCAAATTTGATAACTAGTTAACTCAGCTAACTGGCTTAAAAGTTACTGATTTCACTATGTGGAAGAAGCTTTATATTACTACTATCAGTTTTCATTCTAGAAATATTTTAGGCTCCAAAGCAAGTCACTTGATTCTTTTTGTTTCTTTAACAATGGGAACCAATTTTACTTATTGACTCAAATATAGATTAGAATAAGAAAACTTTATTAATTAGTTCATTGCAGACAAACGTTAAAAGAAATTAAAATCTACTAAGCAACTGGGTTGATTTTTATTTCAGCAGGTATATTCTTATGCATCTTGTTTTATTACTCCCTCCTTTGTACTTAACTTTTTGTAGTTCTTGCTACTTCTCTCTATTGTTAGTAAATACCTTGATGTAGTATATAATTTTTAAAAAGTTATTTAACTGACTAATGAAGCTTTAAGACACTCATTTGAGAGTTCACATGGATCAAGTGATATTTGAATTAATCAATATGTTTAAATATTTCAGTGTATGTAAATCATGCATAGAATAATTGGACTACACCAAACAAAGCAACTTGAAGTCTATAGAGCCAATAAGCATACACAGATGAAAATTTTGAGTGCTATATTATGTGTTTCTATTCTTTCCTACCATGGAGTTGTCAAGCAAATGCTCTATTTTCAGAAGGATGGACTGTTACTTTACTTTAGAGTATGAAAGCTAGATATATAGATATAATCCAGCTCCTAACCTTTACTCTCAAAGGTTATAACCAAACTAGTAATCTTGGATGATTCTAGTTAATATTCTTGTTACTATAGACTCAATTGTCTAAGTAAGTTGGATATTTGATCTTCTTTCTGTTAATTTAAGTGTAGTTAACAAAAATCATAAAGGCGAGATAAATGAAACTTCATACTTCCAAAATAAATTTCATATTGTTTCTTATTTTTCACATTTCTTTATAATTAAATAAATATGCTGAAAACATTATGTAGAAAGCAGTGATTCTTTTAAACATTTTCTTTAGAAACAGTCTTAGTAAACTAAATCACTTGCCTACTGGATTACTACATTGTGTAGTTATACAGTGTTTGTAAATGAGTTTTTGTCTTTGGGAGAGTTTTTGAGACAGTCTTACTCTATAGCCAGGCAAGAGTAGAATTAACTTTGTAGCTCAGCCTGGTCCATAATTCATGGCAATCTTCCTATCTCAGCCTTCTAAGTGCTGGAATTACAAGTGTGAGCCACAATACCTGGCAATTTTTTTTTCTTTTTACCTAGAACCATTTTAGGGTATAATTATTGAATCTCTTGTTATAACCAGAACTGGCTCAAATTAGCATATGGAATGAGAGAACGCTAAATAAACCCTAAAAATTTATTGATGATTTAGGAAAGAGCAGTTTCAACTCAGAACTCAGAAGAGCATAGGGCTGGAGTACCACAGTATTAAAAGTCCAGACTTCCTACTGAGCAGGTATGTGACTGATCAGGCTGCATTTCATCCTAAATTCCCAATCAGAGCTTGTCAACCATACTATTTACATTTCTAGAGCATTTGGAGGAACTAGTCTTTCCTCACTCTGTTTATTTGGTGTCCAGTCAAAATATATTACTTTCTACCCTAGGCGAATTAAGAATAAGGTTGCAAATGCCCTGCAATATATCTAGTGCTTTAAAAGGCATATAATAATCCTTTCCTAATCCAACTCTATTTTCCCATGCAAAGATATTAGGGATCAATGTCACTTATATGTAAACCCAAATGCTGGCCTATATCTCTAATTAAATCTTATAGAATCATTAAATGAATCTTCTGGCAATAAACCAACTATTTGAAACTTTCTTTGTGGTTATGAACAGGGATTATAAGGATTGGGTTTTGATTACCCTCAATATCCTGTTCAGTAATAATGCCAACACTACTACTGAAGTTCCTACAATCTAAACCCTTATTTACTATTTCATCAAAAACAGCATCTCTAATACCTACCCAAGGACTATTACTGATGCTACACCCAAGTGAAGTACTTTGACTGAAATTTATATTGATTGATTTGCACGAGATTGACCTATGGACACACAGCACCAGCACACCGTCTGGGTTCATCAAATTTCCTCCTTTAGTTAATGCTACTGTCCCTGAGCACATCCATTCAGGACATATGGTTCTTATTCAGTTCGTGAATGGCTTATTCAGGCAAACATCCAATGGCTGTAATAGCAATGTCAGACCCCCCAGGAATCACGCAAAGATCAGTTTTTAATTTTTTGGCCATATTTCTTACTCCATCTGCTAAATGTGCATGGAACAGTTGTGGAACATTTGTGGAACCGTGCCTCTGGGCAAGGATCCCAAAACATTTGCAGCCAGAGTTTGACGAGATCATCATGGATCCAATCCTCTGGCTATGTCTATGCTATCACTCAAGTGATATTTCTAACTCCTCCCTTTAAAAAAATTTATTTAAACAACTGTGAGCAGCTTTGTTTTTTATCCACTGGCGTGGCTAGCTAGGTGGGGTATAGGTTACTTCTTATTCTTTTTGATGAGAGTAGTTTTAAAATTCAACATTAAGATTATATTTTGTGGATATTCCATTTGAGTTTCTGGTTTCATTTGCATGCTGTGTGGTGCCCATTGCTGCTGGTTATGATGTTTAAGGCTGGCACATAACAATACTAAGCAATGATACTGAGAAAGCCTGTGAAAAAGTTTACTCCTATCTCATTCCACTATCACTGTCAAGTTTGCAGAAATTTGTTTGCTCTTCTATTAAGGATTACATTATTTTATTAATTTTCATAAAAGGATATATTAATAGCCCACATTGACTTCTTACTGTGATTTATCAAACAAATGACTGTTACATGTTGACAAATGATAATTCCACTTACTACAGTAAAATATGATGCCTACTTCATGTTTATTTGTCTGTTTCATATCTACCACAATGCAATACTGCTTTTTTCAATACACAATCCCTTATCAAAAGATAAATTAAAAAGGAGGATTTCAACTATGAACCAGAAAGGCCAGTGCTGAATCCTCAGCTATGGTATAAAATTACTGTGTAGTACTGTGTTATTCATTCTTTTTTTATCTGTAAAATGAAGTTAAAACATTATCTACTTTATTGACTTTTATCAAGAGGAAAATGGCAACACATCCCTGGTATGATATAAGTACTTTTAAAAACATTATCATTTGCCATCAGTATTATTGGAAATGTCTTCTATTTTTATTTGCAAAGATCAGGTCAATTGAAATTTTCTCTTTAATTTTGCCACTAGGACTCTGTATGATTGTTCTCCTTTTTCCAGTCAAAATTCTGAGTTCTGGGTTCTTGTTTAATTTCCAAGGAGACAAAGCTCTAAGTGTAAAGTCTGTACATAGCAACAATAAATACATATTACCCCTAAAAACAAAAATTCTTAGAGAATAGTAGTAAATCTAGTCAATGAGAAAAAAGTATTGAGCTCCATCATCTTTGCTTTGTGTTTTGCTTTAAAATGCAGGTCTAAAACATTTTTTAAAAATTCAAAGTGTGTGTGCACACGCACATGTGTACATGATGGTCTATTGAACTAGGACTACATACATGCCAACAGTAAACTGTTATCTCACTGGGATATCCTCAGCATATCCTCAATTTTAAGTTATATATTGAATAGAGCCTCACTATATTGTCCAAGCTAGCTTGGAGCCCATAGTCCCCATGCCTCACAAATAATGAGAATTACTGCCATGTGCCATCATGTCAGCATGAGGGCAAACAATGTGCTGAAGAAGAAGCTGAGAGTTCTATATCTTCAGCTGCAGGCAGCAGAGAGAGACTGTACCACACTGAGCATAGCTTAAACACAAAAGACTTCAAACTGCCTCTACAGTGATACACTTCCTCCAACAAGGCCATGCATAATCCACCAAAGTTGTGCTTCCTAATAGTGCCATTCCCCATGGACCAAGCTTCAAACACATGAATCTATGGGGCCATACTTATTCAAACCACCACAGTTCACTCCCTGGCCCATATAGGCTTGTTACCATAACATAATGCAAAATGCATTTAGTCCAACTTTAAAGTCTCCATAATCTATTGTAGTCTCAACAAAGTTCAGAAGTTCAAATTTCAAAGACTCTTCTAAGATTCACACAGTCTCTTAACTAATCCCCTATAAAATCAAAATCAAAAAACAGATCACATGTTTCCAACATATAATGGCAAAGTATGTACATTACTCTTCCAGAATGGAGGGCAGGAAGCATAGTAAAGTATTACTGAACCAAAGCAAGACTGAAACTAGTTGGGCAAACTCCAAACTCTGCATCTCCAGATTTAATGTCAAATCACATTTCAAATCTCCAACTCCTTTCAGCTTTGTTGACTGTAACACACTTCTTCCTCTTGGGCTGGTTCCACTCCCTGTTAGCTACTTTCCTCAGCAGATAACCCATGATTTTGGCATCTCCAAAATTTTGGGGTGACCAAGGCAAACCAGGCTTCACCTTCACAGCTTCACACAATGGCCTCTCTAGGCCTCCATGTAGGGACACCCCTGCCATATGTTTGGTCTTAGTGGATCTCCTTAGTCTCGGAGGGAGATTCCATGTCCCCTTTTTTGTATCCTTGACTCTAAAACCAGAACCATGTGACTGAGGCTCTGAAGATCTGGTGCTTTGCGGGACTGAAACATGGGCTCCTCTATTTAATTATATTTTCACCCGTTTTCTGTCTTTCACTGCCTAAGTTTGGCTGCCCTGGAACTTGCTCTGTAGTCCAGCCTGGCCTCAAACTCAGAGATCTGCCTGCCTCTGTCTTCTGAATGCTGGGGATTAAAGGTGTCACCACCACACAGGGCTCTAAACTTTCCTTTAATTCCTTTCCACAAGTTAAAAACTTAGCTGGATAGCATCTTGCCCTGAAGTTATCACTTTATTCCTTTATTCCATTTCATAATCTGTTTATCTCCTTGAACAGAGGACTTAAAACCATTCCACTTCCTGGTACCCCATTTCTCCTCAAATTGTACATTTTGTATATTTTCTTGTTCAGCATGCTTCTTTTCATTATAGATCTTCAAAAGACTGACTGCTAATCACCACACAACAGAGTCAATACTAGGCTGTTTTGAGACTTCCTCTGCCAATGGAATTAATCCAAAACTGTTCACTTTAGCCTCAGGCAAACTTTTCAAACAAAAGCAACAAGTAGCCACATTCTTTGCCAAAATATCACAAGAACAGTCTCTAGGCTACATACTAAAATTCTTCTCTGAAATCTCTTGAGCCAGATCCACACAGTTCAAATCACCCTCAGGACCACTGTCTTCTATGATCCTACTAGGTTGATCCATTACTCCCTATTTAAAGTGCTCAGCTGTTTTTCTGATCCAAAATTCCAAAGTTCACAATCCTCCAAAAGAAGCTTGGCCAAACCTACCACAGCAATCCCCAGTTCCTGGTACCAATTTCTGTCTTAGTTTGGGTTTATATTGCTGTGAAGAGATACAAAAACCACAGCAACTCTTAATAAGGAAAACATTTAATTGGGTTGTTTACAGTTCAGAGATTTAGTCTAATATCATCATGGCAGGATATGGTGCCATGCAGGCAGACGTGGTACTGAAGAAGGAGGTGAGAGTTTTACATCTTGATCACAGGTGGCAGAAAAAGACTGTGTACCACACTGAGCCTAACTTGAGTATATAAGACCTCAAAGCCTGCCTCCACAGTGACACACTTCCTCCAACAAGGCCACACCTTCTAATAGTGGCACTCTCTATGGGCCAAGCATTCAAACAAATAAGTCTATGGGGGTTATACCTATTCAAACCACCACAAACGTTTTTGACACATAAGTGATTCATGTTCAGTCATGTGTTTTCAAGTAGCTATTTCTTGTACTAAAATTTTTAATATTTGGAGTGATTATATAACTTCTATAATGTTTGTAGATGTTTACTCCTTGTCCAATTTTGCAGTATTGGTGGTCAAACCCAAAGCCGTGTGAATGCCTGACAAGTTACTATCTATCACTGAGTTACATCTCTAGCTCTTGAATATTTATAGAAAAATATTTCTCTGCTTAAAAAATAAAGTAAAATAAAAACCTATTAGGTCTGTTGACAATGCTACTCTAGGAGAAGAGAAACTGTGACTCAGGCCAGACCAGGAAAAGAACAGTCCACCAGTGAACAGTAATAAAGTAACAGATCCCCGTTGTGGCTTCCTTCCTTCACTCGTACGTTTCTTTGCAGATGGATGTAAATTGCTACTTGTCCTTGACAAGGACTGGCAGGTCCAAAATAAACCTAGATTGTTGTTTCAAGAATGTGGTTCCTAATATTTTCTATTACTTCAGTGAAAAAAAGAGAAAGAAAGAATTTTTGTAGTGTATGAAGGCTCTGTATTTTTATTGGCTACCTATAAATTTTGAAAAGAAAATTCCTAATCCTTTTAAAATGGCCTTACCAATTCTTATATTTAGCATAATTTACCAACATTTCCAAAGCCAGCATGGAAAAGCCATCAACATGGCACTAGGTCATGGGTCCTGAATGAAGCCGTCAGCAAGAATTAATAACCTGTGACAGCTGCCCAAAAACTTTCATTCTTTTTATTTAAATATCCCACTGCAAGCTGAAATTCAGTGTGATCTCTGTTGAGAGTAGCCCAGCTCACATGGAAGGAGGCAAAACAGAGAGGAGATGACAAGTATTAGTTATAAATTCAGCCCATAGAATTCTAGAATTTACGTATATAACAATTCCAGAGAAATTTAGTAGCAGAATATAACTAACTTTTTAAATATCTGTTTGAACAATTTTTTTCCCTGTGGTGCTGAAGATTGAGCCCAGACCTTCATACATATTGGGAAATGCTCTAAAATCTCAGGCATGTCTGAACCATGCATGAACAATCCTTAGAGAAGGTTTGTTTTAATTTGACTAATGAAAACTAAGATTATTATTTTCATGTTCAATAAATTGCTTCATTTGATTTGATTATTATTCTTTTATGTAAAACTGACATGAAGAAGTTAGGTCCTTTTAATTTCATAAGTAAGGTTACATTTGTAGATAGGACAAATATCACTTGGTTAAAAACCTATTATTTCAAAGTACATCTTAAATGAATACAGATTTCCAGTGTATGAACATCAGCACCAAAAACTGATCAGTTTATGTGTCAAACAGCTAACAAATCACTTGTGCTTACCCCCTTTTCAATATTCCCAGTCTGACATAGTGTCCCCTCGGCAGCTGGAATACTGTTGGTGACACAGCGGTTGCTTTTGCTAAGGCACCAGAGCTCTCTACACACTTCCTAGGAAAGAAGGCAAAAGCAAGTTGATCAGGAATAGAGGTGAAAGCACGTGCATCTCTTGGATAGAGCACGCTCACAGTCATTCAGCACCACTTGCTGCTGTTGAAGCCACTATTGAAGAGGATTTAGGGTGACGGTCTTACACAGGGCAGGTTATTCATTTAGTAGGATCATTTAAACTTTGGTCTGAGTTTGTTTTTTGTTTGAGCAGATAAAGTATGTCTTATTATTTAATACTGATGGGGATCTTTTCATAACAGTGTACAGATATTTCATTAACATGGAAGAATAGTGAAAAATACATAGAGAAGAAATTTGTTTTTTTAATGCTTGAGAATATATAATAGCACAAACTTAACAATTGCTAACAGAGCAGCATCAGGTTAATGATTCCTTAGGCAGCATTCAAATAAAAATAATTTTTTAAAAACTGGAAATGTACTGGGGAGGGGAAAGACAGAAACAAACACTGTTAAGTAGATAGGAATTTAACATAGATTTAAAGAAATATGAGGTACATTTTGGAGCAATTTATAATTTTGTATGTTTAAGAATTATCTGGAAAAGTAATTTTCAGTTATCAAATAGTTTAGCACAATAATAGTAAACTTTCATAAAATAGGCCTATTTATGATATTTTCACCTCCTTATTATTTTCTGACTTGGAACATAAT
Source organism: Bramus lutescens (assembly GCA_001685075.1). Taxonomy (NCBI): domain Eukaryota; kingdom Metazoa; phylum Chordata; class Mammalia; order Rodentia; family Cricetidae; genus Bramus; species Bramus lutescens. Next base: position 132,140 of record LOEQ01004290.1, read on the forward strand.
TATAAGACATTTCCAATACGAAAAATAAAAAATAATAGGTTAAGTTATTAGATTATCATCTGGTTATATCTAAATATTATGTCTGTGTTATAATTATATAAAAATTAACTTTAGAAGAAAATACTCAAAATTTTCTATTTTTTTTACATATGATCATCAATTATCATTACCACCGCTAATTTAAACTAGAATTATGAATCTAAATATATTTGTAACAATATGTACTAAAATACAGAGATACTATATAGCACTTAAACCTTTCACTTTCACATCTCAGGTGAAGTTTTAACTCTCTAGACCCAAGAACTCATGTGACATAGACACAATTGAGAAGGAAAGCAGTAAAACATGGAAACCATTGTTCTACAAATAGAAATCCCCACATTATCCTACAGCACATTGCTGGGGTTCTCTTTGGATTCCTATTAGGGGTGTCCTTTATCAGTCAGGAGGTGACGAACAATGTGTATTAGGTTTTAAAATACTTGAAATCGGGAGCTGGAGAGATGGCTCGGCTGTTTAACAGCATAAGCTGCTCTTGCAGAAGACTTGTCGTCAGTTCCCAACACACACAAGGCAGCTCAGAATCATCTGTAACTCCAGTTCTGGGGAATCCAGCAGCCTCTGACCTTCACAGGTAGCCCATATGCACATGATGTAAGGACATACATGCAGGTGAAACACTTACCCATACAAAATAAAACTAAATTAAATATTAAATATATTCTATTTTTTACTCTAGTTAGAGACTAGTGAACTAAAAAATATTAGAAGAGCCTTTTGGGAATTACAGTATTAACCAAAAATACTCCTTTTAAAATTGAACTCAATAAAAAAATACTTCCTTATTCTTCTTACAATGTCTTTTCAGTGCATTCTTTTAGTTTACTATTTTAGAAACAGCAGGACAGCCACTATTTAAAGGTTAAATACTGACCTAGTGTAAAAAAGCCTGTTCAAATTCTAATAACAATGAGGTCACAGAGACACATTTAATAGAACAATATATTTAAAATGTGAAAAAAATAATCATTGATTATTTCTGGACAAGATTCTTAATGTTTTCTCTTTTTTTTGGGGGGGGGGTCTAAGTCTTACCTTTGACAAAGGTAAAAGAACCTAAAATGTACCTTCTACATAACTAGATGCTGAGGACTCTACTAGTGAAGATAACACTCAGAGCATCCGTTACAAAACACACAGTTTAGTGGTGTCATAGAAACATTATTTTCTAAAAGCAACTTTGAAAACCTCTACCCAAAGTGTCAAGAGATTAAGGTGCTTTTCTTAATTGTGTTGTCAAGATTGATGATATACCTTCCTTTCATGTGTGAAAAACAGATTTCTGCATCTAGCAGGAATATATTACCTTAGTGACTTACTGAAGATTGGCATTTTGTAGGGATTAATTTCTCATGAATTACTACATGCAGCATGGGGCTGCAGACTACACTGGAAAATACACTTGTACTGTAAAAGTAGTCCCAGAGATCATATAAAGCTTTTCTAGCAGAATTTGTGACTGGCATTTCATCTTGAGTAAGAAAGAATTTTGATACTGAATTTCGGAAGGTAAAGACAAAACACAAGAAAAGCTCATTTCTCACCAAGCAAGTTTTAGAATACGGACAGCCTATTTCCTCTGGATATGAACATTAAGTGCTGAATAAATACTCCCACAAAGGCTTCAAGATGTAATGAAGTTAATAGCAGGCTTAAAGGTTTTTATCTCTGGAGAAATTTTTATGTAAGAGATTATAGTTGTCCTTTTCTAAATGAAATATATNTCGATAGGTACAGTTAGTGGAAGGGAATGAGTTTCTCCCAGCTTAGCTCAGGAGCAACAATTTTCTTGCATGTGTTCATCACTCCTGACAGAAGTTCAAGTTTATTACTATCAGTTTCATGACTTCTCTAGGCAAATAAATCATTGCCTCTGTGCTAGAGTTACCTCTAGTGTCTTAAATTTCACTTTGGGAAGTCTCGGGGAAACCTGTTGCTCTACTGGTCCTGAGATTTAAGGAAGGAGAAAGAAATTAACAACAGCTCCTCTAAAAGACATCTCTGTTAAATGACAGTGCATGAGAGTGAAAATTGAGATAGAATCTTTAATTTTATGGGGTCAACTACAATCAGGAAGTAAGACTGAAAAAACAATAGCAATATTCCGTTTCCATTTGCAAATATTTACTGAGACTCTACCACACACCAGACATGTCAGCATAATAAAGCATAATGAAGAAATATTATCACATAGAATCACAGGGACCAGGGAAACTGATATTGCTAATTTCTCTGATAAAACTAGAACAACACCAATTAATATAGTATTTTTTCATTATACTCTTTCCTACATTTATATCTGTGCACCACTTCCATGGTTGGGGCCCAAGAGGCCAGAAAATAGCACCAGATTCCCAGAAACTAGAGTTACAGACAGTTGTGAGCCTCTGTGCAGATGCTGGGGATGAAACCTGGGTCTTCTGCAAGGCAGCCAGTTCCCTTAAACACTCCGCTATCTCTCCAGCCCTGACACAGTTTTTTTTTCATTTTAATAGATCATCATCATTTCTTAAGTTTTATTCTTTTTACTTAGCTGGTATTAACCAGAGACTATAAGGCAGAGGGCAGAATCTGTGGGCTTAAAGCATGATTTACAAACTGTTCCTTTCAGAAAAATTAAAAGTTGGCAACCTTAACTTATTCTGCTAATTGTTGAAGAGAAAATTTTGTCTACAAAAATCTAAAAGTCATTCTAACACCCACTTTCAATAATATTTAGATATATCTGTGTGCTTGCCAGTGCCCAGAATCCAATTTCTTTTTTACATACATCCTTTAGTAATCGATTTAGCAAAGAATTCTCTTCCTGAACATATATTTATTTCTTCCTAACATATATATATAATTTATCCTCATTTTAAATATTTTAATTGAATATACAGTTCTAAGCTGACATTAATCTTACCTGAGCATTTGAAGATATTATGATCACTTTTTAGGGCAATGCTATGTTTTGAAAGTCACTTTAATTGCTTTCCAGAGTTTGAAGATGTATTTTAGTGCTGTTTCTCTGCTGTATCTGTTGTTTGTTTTGTTTTCAGATTCATGCTCTGAGAATTTGTACTTTTCTTTGACTCTTGTTCCTCTGACATACCTCCATCTTACCCCTCCCTATGCCAATCCAGCATAAATTCGGATCTTCTCTTTTTAATGCCATCTCTCTCACCTCTCTGTCAATATTTTCATCTCTTTTTTCCTCTTGAGACAACAATTGTTAGCTTGATGTTGGATTATTTGATTATGTTGTTTATTACTCATATTCAGTCTGTCTCCAGTGAGATTATCTTTTTTTATGTTTCATCATGCCATAGCTTCTGAATTATAGAAGTACAGTCAAATGCAATTGTTTCTGTCACACATTCTAAGGTGAACCAAGTTATTGAGTTGATTTATTTGCTCGGTATCAGGTAGTTTAAGTAGTTGTTTTATTCTCCTGTGAGGTACAAGCTACAGCTCCAATTTCTTAAGAAAGTTATTTTTCATCCACAAAAACATTTGCTCAATTAAATCCCTGTTGGCATTACCAGAGCATCCAAATCAGCTAGTCCTTTGCAGCCTAAATCATACAGTTCATCTTTCTTCCTTCTTAGCAATATAGGTATGTAAGGCATTTGCATGCACTGGAGATCACTTTAATAAAAACTAAGACTTGAACCCATTTATCAACTTGTTTTCTAAAAATTAACATAAGGTGGGTACTAATCGGATTACTGTCCATCCCATAGCCATCTTGCAATGAACTAAATACAATAAACTTATCTTTAAGAAGTAATACAAAGCTGGATGGTGGTGGTGCATGCCTTTAATCCTAGCACTCAGGAGGCAGAGGCAGGTTGATGTTTGTGACTTTGAGGCCAGCCTGGTCTACAAGAACTACTTCTAGAACAGGCTCCAAAATCGAGAGAGAGAGGGAGAGAGAGAGAGAGAGAGAGAGAGAGAGAGAGAGAGAGAGAACAATAGTAATTTTCCAGACAAGATGAGCTCCCAAGTGTGATATAGTGTGATTTTTCTGAGGATAAACAGCTATTTCCTTATTAAACTTAAGTCCTGCTCTATGTGAGAAATGCATAGCTGGCAAAAAAGTTGTTACAATCCCTTACAATGAGCTGGGGACTGTTCTGCAAGTTATACAAATTCTATTAGGGAATATAGAGGTAAATAAAATGAAAATAAGTATTATTTAGAAAGTAATAAATGTTAATGAGAATAAAAAGAAGGAATAATGCTAGGGCTTATGCATGTGAATGTATAAACATGCATAAATTTAGGTAAGGTTATCAAAGAACATATAATTTAACTAACAAGCAATCAACTAAGCAAAATGATAATGGAATTTAATAACCCGACGTGACTGAGAATTACTGGGAGAAGTTTTTGTACAGAGAATAAACAGACAGAAGACGTGTACTCCACTTGAGGTAGAGTAAAAGGTGAAGTTGAGTCAATATGTTCAAACCACATAAGGCTCATCTTCTCTTATTTGGGTAGCTGCTGTTCAGGAAGAGAATCACAAATGACAGATATTCCCAGAAGAAATGGAGATACTTATTGAATGTCTATCATATGCTCAGCACAGGAAACGTTATATAACCTTGTATATGCTCTGGCTACCTGAAGTTTACAAGAACAATTAAGCTGTTGTTTGCTGAAAAGTTTTCCACAAATGAATAAAGCTTTCTGAGGGTTAACTTGACATTATAGGTAATAGTGAATGTTGAACAGACTTTGAAAATTAAAATATTTTGTTAAAATATTATATTCCAAAAATATTAGGTTCCATTATGAAACCATGTGCTAGATAATTTGTTCTAATTTATGGATGAGAATACCATGCCTACTGGTAGAACATCATTCAGTACTACATTGAAATAAATAGAATTTACAACAGACTACTAAGGATTTATGCAATAGTGCATTTTAAATGAACAATGACAATATTCACATATAATAAAAGAGTATGCACAAATTACACAAAGTTATAAAACTTATGTGGCTTAAATCTACCTATAGATGAATACTCTTCCCTTTATAGTTAATAGCTAATTATATACTAGGCATAATTAACCTATATTTAATTCTTAAGAGTTATCTGAAATCCATGGTTTGGATATGATTTAATGTGATAGAATGAAGAAATGAGGAGCAAAATCTGAAAGAGTGCTAATCTATGCTTTTTGGAATACAGCCAAAAAGATCCCACCCATCTAACATATAAGCCTATAAATGATGTCCCTTCTATGTTTAAACTTATTATTACTGCAATGTTTTCTGCCAGTTTAGTTTCTATGATTATTTTCTAATTAAAAAATATTAAAAATGGAAGAAAAGTAAGAAGTGGAAGAAAAAAGGCCTAATAGGTTCTACAGAGCTTTCTAGGAATTTGTTGCTCTGCATAAGCCCCAAAATTTCTGGAGACAATGGTTCTGTTGTTTTATTTGCAATGTGCCTTTCCTAAGATGTACCTAAAAATCATATCTAGAACCAGAATTGGGAGATATTTGAAGACAATATAGTAAAGATCTAGCTTTACATGCTGCAGCTTATCTTAAAGAAGTATACATTCAAACTTCACACACAGGAGTTAGTTCTCTCCTTCCATCATTCAGGTTCCGAGATTAAACCCAGGTCTTCTGGTTTGGTGGTAAAAGGCATTTACTCACTGAATCATTCATCTAGCCCCTAACGTTTTTTTTAATAACAGAAAATAAGACTAAGGATGTAGCTTAGTTGAGAGAGAACATGTTTGACCTACACAAAGGCCTGAATTTGATCCCAGCACCACATAAACTGGGTATGACATCACATGCCTAGAACCCCAGCAATGGAGAGGAACAGGTAGGAGACTCAGGAGGAGTTCAAGGTCATGCCAAACTACATAGCAAGTTTAAGGTCAGTCTGAGCTACATGAAATGCTGGTGTTGATGGTGATGGTGATGGTGATGGTGGTGGCAAAAAAAAAAAATTCCATCATTTCAAGATGCCACAATTTAGGATTTCAGACATCTGAGAATGCATGTCCTCAAACAGTAATTTTAGACATTATTTCTCTCCCCCCAAAACAAGGCTGAGACGGAGAGTTTTGAGAAGTTTACTAATCAGAAATGAGACATTACCTGATGAAAAGTAAATATGTGTTCTCTAAAACAAACACATCTTACAATCTTTATCTCATTAACACAATTACTATACTTAGAAGCAACTGATGTGACAGACTCAAATCTTTACAAGTTTTTAATGTAGGAGTGTATAAATCACACACAGTAAACATAGTTTCCCCACCTATAAACTATTACAAAGTCATAATAAATTTTACCAATGCAGTGTGAAATATCTCAGAAAAAATACTATATATCAGTTATATAACTGCATATCATTTGTAGGTTACAAGATTATGCAAATATATTTTTATATTATACTGTGCTATTCTGTATTCTTTGTATTTATAGCCATTATATTTTCTTTCCTATTCTGCTAGAATTTATGGATAATTTGAAAACAGAAATAGATAATATGCAATAACTGTGGAAAACTGTGCTCCAAATAAAATACCCAGCTGTGGTTAACATGCATATAACTGAAGGCATACACTAAATATTCACTAGAAAAATATGCTGGGCATTGATAAGCTCACAATCACCATAAAGTTAAAGGGATGGAAAACGCTATCACTGTAGGAGTTATGATTCATTCTATAATTGTTCAAAATCTTCCCAGAAATTATAAGAAACTACCTTCCAAAATAGGAATCATGTCAAGACTACTGTTCCCTAGTCTCACATGAGTGTGCTTTGTGCTCACCTTAGCATGTTACACTCAGGTCATCTTTCCCTTCATCTGTCTCCTGGAACACAATGTGCTAACCTGACTGGACTAAAGCTTCAATGCCTCAATTGATTTCCAAAGCAGTATTTAGAAAAGCTACAAATAGGAGGTCACTGGCCAGCAAGGGGCCCTGATCCTGTACCAGAAGATCCATTGGAGAACACTTGAAGGAAGAGATGGGCAGGTGCCAATGCAAGAATTCCTCCAGCAATCTGAAAAACAACATGATAACACCAGAACCCAGCGAACATACAACAGGAAGACTTGAACACCCTAATCCAGAGGAAGTAGAAAAAAATTTACATTATGAAAGCAATAGAGTCCCTTAAACAGGATGTGAAAAACTCCCTTAAA
>LOEQ01004291.1:8372-34422 GCA_001685075.1 Bramus lutescens
TGCAGGCATACACACAGATAGAATGTTGTATACATAATAAATAAATAAATAAATGTTTTTTTAAAAAGAAACTATCCATCCATGCCAAGTGGTTAGACCACTTTCTACTCCCGCCAGCAAAGTGGGAGCTCCGCCTACTCACATGCTCCCCAGTGTCTGGTGGCATTAGGATATTTTAAATTTTCATAATGTGAATGGACTCAGTATATGTGATTGCAGTTTTAATGTGTACTTTCCTGTTGTTAAGCACCTTTAAAATTATTATTATCTATATAATAACTTTTAGTTTAAACTGCTTATGACTTTTGCTCTTTAAAAAAAAAACCCAGGTGATCTGTTCTTCCATTGTAGGTTTATAAGAGATTTTCATACATCATGAAAAGGGTCTTTGCTAGACACACATATTGTGTTGTTTCCTCATCTGCAACATTTTATTTTCTTTACAGTGTCTTTGAAGATATTAACGTTTTTTAATTTTTATGAAGTCTCATCTAAAGTTCTCTCATCTAAAGCAAAGTAGTCAAAACAATGTTTCTTAATTTTCTTGTAGAGGTTTTACAAATTCAATTTTATGTGCAATAGGACCTTAAGCAGTGTGTGCTTTTATTTGTTATTTTCTTCTTGGATCTTAAGATTCTATTTGGGGCACTTTAATTTAGAACCTCGGGTTATCTATAAGCTTGGAAGAATCCACAAAGAGTAATTTAGCATGATTTCACTTTGTTCATTCATCTAGGAAACTAGAACAGCTTCTGAAGAAGGACATCATCATGTTGGGAGGGAGCACCATTCATAAGAATTCAAGACAAGAAGCTTAGGCCAGGACTTGCCTGGCAAACACATGCATACCATGCCTATAGTCTCAGTTCTCCTGATTCCTGGTTGAGTATCACTGTAGATATACTCTATTAAAAGGGACTCCACAGCAAGGTAGAAATGTAGCTCAGTCAACCGAAGTCTTGATTCCCATGGACAAGGCACTGGCTTCAATTCTCAGCTCTCTGTAAAACCAGGCATGGTGCTATGGGTCTATAATCCAAGCACTCAAAATAGAAACAGGGAGAGGGAATATGCAAACAATTTAGGTACATAACACTCTATCTCGAAAGAAAGAAAGAAAGAAAGAAAGAAGGAAGGAAGGAAGGAAGGAAGGAAGGAAGGAAGGAAGGAAGGAAGGAAGGAAGGAAGGAAGGAAGGAAGGAAGGATAAAAAGGGACCTCATCAAAAATGATTGACTTTTGTAGCAATAGTCACATTTATTTTAACTACAGAAGCTACACTGAAATAGAAAACAGTTCATGACTGCTTCAGTCTGGCCATTTGGTCTGGGTCAGAGGACATGAGACATGGTTTGCAAATCAAAGCCTGCGTCTTCACATCTGTGCAGGGTGTTGAGAACGAACAAAGAATTCTCAGCCCTGGTGTTCTGCTTCCTTGGGGAGCTCTTCTAAAAAGATATATGGTTACTGTTCCAGTTTGCATCACCAATTGGTTTAATTATTATTTGTAATTGAGAAATAATTAGATAAAACGATGATGTAACCCCCTGTGGAAAATAGACATCTCCTAAGAACCCTAATGTTTTTCCGTCACTTAAAAGAAAAGGGATATGACTTACTGGGGGAAAAAACTAATTAGAAAAGCAGACACATCTTTTCCTGCTCCTCATATTTCAGGCATGCTGGCAAGTGCTCAAAAATGATCAGAGAGTGGCCTATTTCTCAAGGACCCCAGGAGAGCACAATAATTTAAATCATTATCTCAGGAAAGTGCCCTGAGCACTTGTCTTTGCTGTTTTATGCTCTTCAGTTGGAAGGGAGAGTTTGGTCTCCATGCTGGCATGGCCATGTGGAATATTGGCTGTAGGAAACCTTGAGGTCACGCCCACACCCAAGTGATCCAAGTAAGTTAGGATTCCCGCCAAGAAAAACACATCTGAGTGACGTGAGGGGAGAGAGATGTTGAAGACAATGACTCCCGAGCAAAAGGAAAACAAGGCTTTTATCCAGGGATACAAATCAAAAATGTTTGAGAACACAAAGGGGTGAGAAAGGAGTGGAGGCTCAGATGTGGGCAGAACAATTCGAAGCCCCAAATCTCTCTAAAACCCCTCTGTCCAGAATTAGATAATTTCACTGGCAAGTTGAGTTAACAAAAATTGGGTAACTTCCCAAGAAGATAATTTTAAGGGAAGCTGCCAATTCTGTAATTGACATCCCAGTGAAAGCATATTTAAGTATCAACATTTTGAAAATGTGTTTACTAATAACATTATAATGTGGTGGTTTTGAGATGAAAACCAAGTCCTAGAAGAAAGAAGTAGGGCTGCAGGTATACTAAAATGATCTTAACACTTTTTCCCACCCTGCCCAAATGCTTCCACCCCTCAAAACTCAGACTAAAGTGAAACTCAGCTTCCCAACAACTATAATATAAACTTATCCGGACACAAATACTGATCCCTATAGGATATGGTCCTGATGAGGGATTCTATTCTCGTCACCTTCCCCTTCTTTCTTCATTCATGAAACAGTGAATCCTTAGGCTTCTTTCAAGGTTAAAAGGAACCCTGGACTTATAGGCTGTGCTATACCTGTGGAGCTGCATGCCATCATTCAAATTACAGAGCGAATAACTACTGGGGAATGGGCCCTATGCTTGGAAGTTTGAGAGAGACATGTATGAGAGTTGTAGACACTGTGCTAAGGTTTCCTGAGAAAATGTAACTATAATTGAGACTTGAACAATTAGAGTGAGGAAAGAGAAGGAAGAACACTGAAGGCAAGAGCATTTAGATACACATGGACCCAAGTGTACTAGTGAGGAAGAAAGGAAATGGAAAAGCCTGGCCAGAGAACGATATGAGGTCATGGGAGGATGGAAATAAGGTACAAAAAGAGCCTAGGCCTCTGACTGTGTGCGTCTTGTTATCAGTTTTAACTTTCACTAAATAGTGATGCTTCAGAAAATTATAAATTATCATGCTTCAATGAGCACAGGGCCCAATCTAAAGAGTTCCTTTGTAGAGCATCTATCTCTGTCTTATTTATATAAAAAAATAATGCATTCATGGTAGGGGCAAAGGCATATGATTACTGGAAACTTCATATAAATAGTAAATCAGCACCAGTCCAGATTTTTCCAATACACTCAGGCTTATAGATCAGACCAGAGATCATTTTTAACAAGGTAATTAACTGGAAATCCTGCTTCTACTTGACATGACTTAATTAACCTCTATATAGATAACTGTTTTGATTGACATGATTTTTAAATACATTGCCCATTACTCATTCCTCCAGTTGTAAGCTGACAAACTGGCTGTCTGGAAAAAAAATGTCCCTTGATTGGTAGTGCTTCTTGATTTCTGTGGTGTAAATACTTTCACCATGATTAATTTCTACTTCTCCATACTAATTTCTTTGTGGAAAGTAGAAATGGAAGGAAGAAAGAAAGTCCAGCTGTGAGAAGATGACAATAACCAACTTCTAACTCTCCCATCTCTGAAATGTGCTTCTGTTAGACCTTCCTCCATAGGTCCAGTCACCAAAGATGATGTCATTCAGCGGACAAGCTTGTCTACACCAATGGGATCCTCCCTCTCCTCCCAGGAAACACTTATAAATCTCTAAGAAAGACCCATTGATCTCACGTCTGTATAGGATTGGAAAGAATGGATGAAATACTTTAAATCTACTTCCTCCTCTTGGATTCTCAGTAGAAAGCTCGGCTTAGCTAAGAATAGGCTAATACCAATAGCTGAAAAAAGGAATAATGCATAAAGCAGCATTTTCAACATGGTGCAGCCCACTGCTACTTGAGTGTACTCAAACCTGTTTTATTCCAAACAGAAAAGCAAAAGGAAAGAAAACTGCATTGCCTTTCCTATGGCGAACCAAATGTAAGACAATTAAGTCAAGTTCCCAATTTGGAAATCTCTTTATTCATAAAAATCCTATTTCCAGTTTTGTTTGTTTATACTACTCAGTATAGAATGCTTAGAAATAAGTGATGAAGCATTTCGGTTTGAATTTTTTTTTACCCCTACAGTAGTTCTGCAATTAGTGCCACAAATGCTTTGAAAATCAGAAGGAAAAATATTTTAAGAGTGTTTTGTTCTTTATTAAAATATGGCTTAGTGTTTGTTATCATAATTTCTGATTGTTATTGCTGCACCTTGAGTGATGTATTTTTTACTCAGTGAGCTATTATTTAGCTCACAGTCATTATTTGTTCATTAATACCATTCAAGGTTATGCAATAACAATCAGAAATTATGATAATAAACATTGAACTACATTTCAACAAACTATGATAAACTCATGTGAGCTTTTTAATCTTTTCATTAACAAAGCATCACACGCTTCAGTGATGCTTTAATTACCAAGAAATTACCCAAGAAAATATGTAATTATTTCTAGTAATTGACAGTGACTCCATACGTAACACCTCTTTATGTTAAAAAATAATTGCTAGAGCATGAGCCTTTTCCCCAAGACATGTAGTTTAATTAATTGTGTTCTGTTTTTCAAAGAAAAATAGTTATTTAAAAATATAATTCTTAATGTACATAAATAATTCCAGTTCAATTTGGAACAGTTTAGTGATTTCGAAATACATCTGGATAATGACCGATATTAACGAAATGATCTTGATAAAGAAAGGGTGACTACTTTGGTTTCTCATTCTATGCCAATGTAGTAAAACATGTTTTTCCATAGAATGGTTTTGCCAGTCATCCTAAAATTCCATTAAGTAGCAAACAACATCCTTGAAGTGAGAACAGGAAACATCATCAGAATCCCTAAGCTTGCACATGAAGATTCATTCAGAGAAAAAGGGGAAAACTACTGTCTCAAGACCAAAGCCTGTATTGTCTCGAGGTCATGTGAACTACCCTTTTCAGACACCCCAAAGGAGCTTTGCTATGTTCGCTATTAGGGTTTTTGTTAGTCTATGGTACTTGTGGGTCAACTTATCAAGTAGCATGACTTTGCTTAAGGTACATACATGGGCACACACAATCCACACTCACAAAGACACACACACACACTTATACACACTGCATATAATTCAGGGTAAATATATAAAATAATGTGATTCCTTGTGGCTTTATCAAACAACCTTGGTACTATTTGTCCCTAACTCCTTCTTCTGTACTGACGTCCCCTCCTGAGCTGAAGCCCCCTTTTCATTTTTTGCTTCATATCTCCTGTATTCTGCTAATCCCAAGCAAACACCACCACCACCACAGACCCTTTATGCTTTCCTGGCTTCTTCAGTACTCCATGATTTACTGTATACTGTATACTCACATCTAAGGATTTGTAGTTAGAAACCACAAATCAGAGAGAACATGCAAAATTTGGCTTTCTAGGTCTAGGTTACCTCACTCAATATAATCCTCTCCAGGTCTCTCCATTTTCCTGCAAATTTCATGTCTTCAATTTCCTTTACACCTGAATAGTACTCCAAATTCTCACCTCTGAGAGGTGGAAGGTAAGCCCCTATTGCTGAAGACACCACACTCTCAGGACACAGGACTCAGATGATTCAAGGTGGAGCTAACCCAAAAGCCCTCCTTCCTGTAATCTGGTTTCCATAAGTCCAAAAAGTACTATGCAAACTCCCAAGGGAGTGAAACAATTTAATAGTCCTACATAGTTGCAACCTATGAGTCACAATAATGACCAATGTGGTAAGATAGCCATAATGGTGCAATAATGGCACACACATACTGGCAGCAACCAACTCAACAGGAGAGAAATCATGTCTGGTATGAAAAACCTAGCCAACCACCCAGGGCTAGAGTGACATGGATCTTAAGAGAGAATCTACTCCTACCATTTTCATAAGCCAAAATAATTCCTAACCACCTTCTCAATCTTATCTTTATTCTTATAGCTAAGTGTAGCTAACACACCTCATAAAAGAAACTTATCTTTACAGAAAACTGAACACAATACAGAAATCAATGGATTATTGGGAGTCCACTCTCCTCTACATCACAGGTCCTACATTTATGACATAGGAAACATTGCAGAAAAAGAGGCAGAAAGACTGCAAGAGTCAGAAATACCAAAAGTCTACTGTGAGAGCACCTCTCTTAGAAACGACTACATAAACAAGATCTGAAAGACATTATAGAGGCACTAATTCAGAAGGAGGAAAATCTCAGGCACTCCCACCCTCAACAAAGAACTTCAGGACCTTAGTGACTGCTCAGAGAGCAAGCATCAGCCTCTCCCAGGAATTATACAGTGCAAAGTGGTCAGCGTGTGACTTTATACACACAAACAATGAATTGGATTCAACAGGTTACATTTATTTATCTGTGCAGTATGTGTATCTGTGCAGTGCATGTGTCTGTGTGTGTATGTGTGTATAAAATAATAATATTTCAAGAAAAAGATTCTGTCAACTTGAGAATTGAGGCATAGGAGTAGTTGAATAGAGGGAGGAAAAGGAAGAGGCAAGTGATGTAATTATATCTAAATTTTAAATACTACAAAATAAACACATTTTCTTAAAAATCAAAACCGCCTTGGAGAGAAAAACATTTGAAACCTGCTCCCCTTAAATTTTCAGCACTTCAAAACTCTATAAAACCCATTCATAACTTATATACTATCTTTAAACGAAACAACTGAAGTTAGAATGTCTCTACGCTCTCGCTTCTTATGTTTTTTATCACCTAATAGTTTGATCTTTCCAGATCGCTGCTATAACTCCTTCTGGCCTGTTTTTCTGCTATTTTACCTAGCTCATTCTTTCCTCAGAGTCTGAGTAAAACATCTCCCGGATAAGCCTTTACTTTCCCCATTCTGCCCCCTTTGAAACTGACCCACACAGTGAATCTTTTGAAGCAGCAATATAAAACTGTGACCCACACAATAACATTTTATCAATATAGTTTAATTTGAACAAAAATCAATACAGTCTTTCATACCACAGCAAGAGGGTGAGCTTTTGTTTGTAAAGCCTGGTCATTAGGCAATAGAAACATCCCCACAGGCATTGCTGTCTTCTTTGTAGAAGTGACCTTCCAGGGTCATTCTCCTACTAAAATGTCAGAAGATGCACACATTTAAACCACAGTGATAAAGGCTTAACTTTGCACTATGTAGCTACAGGATTGGCACAGAAGGTTCTCTTAAGAGCCTGAAGATTCTGTGAAGCCACTTGAAGGAAGAGAAGGCTCAGATAACATGGTGAGCCATGCATTCCATGTCCCTTGACTATTGTCTAACCAGATTGGCTATTGTCTAACAGACTGATCAATTGTCAGTACTGGGCTATCTGGATGATTATCAATTAAGGGAGACTTCATTTTCATTACACACATTTCGTTACGCACATTTCATTACAGATTATTTGCAAGTCCCACCAAGCTTCCCTGAATGAAGCACCTGCCATTTGGCCTAGCCATGGACAGCCAGCTCAATGCCAGAGGGAAATGTTCCGGCATCCATCAAACGGTCTACAGACCTCTCTTTAAACATATCAGCTGCTTCCTTGGGAACAGAAACTCAGCCAGGGTGAGATCCCAGACCACAGTCATCGCTGAGCACGAACATTGGCTCTGAATCAAGGCCTGACTTAAAACAATGTGCCAGATCCTATACTATAATCCTCTCTCTTCATCCACACTGCAGAGAAGCAGCCAGCTGTGCCCTTTGAGCCTTGAACTGGTTGTCTGCAGTATCTAGATACAGAGCAGGGCTCACTGGTCATTGTGTAGATAGTATTCCTGAGCTGAAATCCTAAGCATGACCTCTATTGCACAGCAGGTTGAACAAGAGCAAAAATAATACCTTGTGTCCCTGTGTATATTCTGGGCCAATCCTCACCTCAATTCGCTGAAGTATCCCTTCTTCTTGCCACATTCACTGCTTGCTGAGGGAGAGTTCATTTTCCCCCAACGGAATGGGAAGTTTGAAAAGATATTTGGGGAATAATTTTTCCCAAGTTTGCTTTCCACTTGCCTCAATCAATTTTAAATTTGACAAAGGGGTGGGAGCTTTTTATTTGTCTGTGTGCTGGAGAAGGTCTCATCACTCAACAAATCCTATGAGCTTTTATAATCTCAGTACTGTGTCCTTTTTCTGACCTTAGATTCCCTTCCAGCTAGAAATAAAGCACTTCTTGAGAATTCAACAAGCCCTACAGGCTAAGCTTGACAGCGGAGCCGGCAGTGCACAGGGCAGATCAGCATCTCTCCCAACAGAAATGATTTGTTTAACATAAAAACATAAGCCATAGAACACACTGGCCCCCTTGCCTCAAGCAGCTTCTAATGTCTTTGGCACCCAGAACAAACTGGCACCTAGAGCCTGCCATGATTTTTGATTGTTTGTTTGGATGAGCAGTACCCTGTCCCTGCTTCTCACACAGTCTGCACCGCCTACGTTGCTTTTAGCCCCATCTCTGGAACAGCACATGAGATGCACAAGGGACGTGAGACTTCTCCTGACACTCATGGTTCAAATTCCAGCTAAAGGACTTAAGAAAAGTGAAAAGGTAGCAGTGACCAGAACCAACTAATCAACAATTGTTTTACGGAGGGTGGGCCCCTTGTTCCGTCCTGCCCAGCTAGCTTACACCCAAAATAACCACACGGAAATTGTATTCATTGAAACACTGCCTGGCCCATTAGCTCTAGCCTCTTACTGGCTAACTCTCACATCTTGATTAACCCATTTCTATCAATGTGTATAGCCACTTGACTGTGGCTTACCAGCATCAGTCTAGCCAGCATCCGACTTGGGCAAGAGAAGCATGGTGTCTGCCACACTTCCCTTCTTCCTAGCATCCTGTTCTGTCTACTCTGCCCACCTAAGGTTGCCCTATCAAAAGGCCAAGGCAGTCTCTTTATTCAACCAATGAAAGCAACACACAAATACAGAAGGACCTCCTACACNCAAAATAACCACACGGAAATTGTATTCATTGAAACACTGCCTGGCCCATTAGCTCTAGCCTCTTACTGGCTAACTCTCACATCTTGATTAACCCATTTCTATCAATGTGTATAGCCACTTGACTGTGGCTTACCAGCATCAGTCTAGCCAGCATCCGACTTGGGCAAGAGAAGCATGGTGTCTGCCACACTTCCCTTCTTCCTAGCATCCTGTTCTGTCTACTCTGCCCACCTAAGGTTGCCCTATCAAAAGGCCAAGGCAGTCTCTTTATTCAACCAATGAAAGCAACACACAAATACAGAAGGACCTCCTACACCAAACCATAAAACAAACAAAAAACCCAGAGACCTGAGCTGAGTGGTGCAAGCTATAATTTACTTCCCTGGGGTGACTGATGAAGTTGCAGTGGACTAGAGTTTCCTGAGAACACAGAAAAGGTACCGTCCTGCTAGTTGCCTTGTCTCAACTTTAAAAGCAAAACCATGACTGCAGCAGCCTGTGTGAAACTCCTGTCATATTTAAACAATATGAAGAATATAGCCAGGCCTAATGGCTCATGCCAATTAATTCCAGATACTCAGGAGACTGAGGCAGGAGGACTGGACATTCAAGGCCTGCTGGGTTGCGGAGTGAGTTTCAAGTCAGCCTAAGTAAGCTAATGAGACCTTGTCTCTGAATTTAAAACAAATGAACGAAACAAGAGCTGGGTTTGAGTGCCAGACTGAGTCCCTGAGTTCCATTCCCAGCACTGAAAAACATAAACAATTGACCAAATTGTCTGCCATAAGTTGCTTGCCATAATTTGATATTCAGTGGGTTCAGTTAGTCATCAATGAGCTAGAAAGAGGCTCAGTAGTGGGTAAGAGGACCTACTGCACACCTTAGGGTGTGAGTTCACGTCCCAGCATCTATATAAAAAGCCAGGCATGGTCATAAGCCCATGTAACGCTAACACCATGGAAGAGGGAGACATGAGGATTACAGGGGATTGGTCCCCAGTCTTGATGTGGAATAATCCTTCTGTACTCCGTGAATATACATTGCTCTCATTGGTTAATAAAGAATGGATCGACTGATAGTCAGGCAGGAAGTATAGGCTGGACAGTAAAACTGAGAATGCTGGGAGGAAGAAGGGCAGACTCAGTGGAGTTGCCAGGAGACAGAGAGGGAGCAAATCATGATGAAAGACGAGTGGTAATACATAGATTAACAGAAATGGGACTAGTTTAAATTGTAAGAACTAGTTAGTAATAAGGCTGAGCTATCGGCCAAGCGTGTATAATTAACATAAACCTCAGTGTGTTTATTTGAGAGCTACTGGCAAGACAGAAACTTCTGCCTACACAGCCTAGCTCCAGACTCAGTGAGAGAGCTTGTTTTAATAGAACAAGACACCTGAGCCCCTTCCTTGTCTTCCATGCCCGGGGAGTGCATCCACCTAAATGCATGCATTTTCTTCCCTCTGGATTAGTGAGTATGCATCAAAAACCAATCCTGTGACGCAAATGCTTATTCTCATTTTATAATGAGCTCCATGAGGCTCAAGATGAAGGGGAGCTTGTTGAAGACCCCAAGAGCTCTGGGAAGTTGGGGTGTAGTGCTCCAAAGCTGTTCAATTTGTCGCACCCCAACCATAGTGTAAGTAGCAGCCTCTGTAGAGAATGACAATGAGGCACAGTGATGCACAGCTGTAATCTCAGCACTGGGGAGTCTGAGGCAGGGGAATTTTGAGTTCAGTGCCAGCCTGGCCTATACAGAGAGAGGCTATCTCAAGAGAGAGAGGGGTGGCAGAGAGAGAAAGACAAAGAGACAGACAGAGAGTGTGGAGGAGGAGAGGCAGTTTCTCCCAGGCTCTAACAGCTTGGATGAGAAGGGATACAGTTAAGCCTATTGCTGCCTTGGGTTATGGGTTCCTGAGCTCTTGACAACAGGCAAAGCCTAGTACAGAAACTAAAGTCTTTCCCCAAACCACCTGCAGGGTGTTGTCTTCTCACACAGGCTTGAGGGGCACACTCCACACTCACCCATGAGTTTCTAGGGCCACCATAAAATGAGTTAGCAGAATGTAATAGTTTCTGGTTTAATTTTCCACCTAGTGTGAATAGAGTCAAGGTCTGGGCTACTGTGCTTCAAATAACACCCAAATTATTGTTCCAGAAGCTGTGTTTCAGTCGGGTCAGTGAGCAAGAACCAGCTGCAAGAATGTAAGTCCCAGGTTCGCTGTAAACAAAGAAAATCCGTCATAAAGAGAAGCTCTCAAGAGAAATCCTTTCCAGGCTTGCCTTACTGACTCCAAAGGAAATGATCTTTCTGATTGCTGGTGCTGCACTCTCCCCATCCACACTGCCAGCATGGAGATTTACTGATTCAAGGGAAGTTTATATGTCCTTCAAAGCAAGCCCTTCGGCACCGTGCTTGTTAAACATGTGTGTGGATCACTGAGGTCCTCAGTGTCACCTGGCTTAGTGTCCAGACATAATATGGTGCCACTGAGAGGAAGTATGGTGAAACTTTCACTCAGACATGTGAGCTATCTGGGTGAATGGTTGTCAAGCAGCTGCCTTCAAAGTTAATCAACCAGAGACTTTACTTCCTTCGACTCTTAGAAGTGCCTTGACATAACTCAGGTTCATTGAAGATTCACTCCATGTCTTCAGCACCTGCAGAATAGGAATAACAGCTGCTTTTATTTATCTGGATTTACATTAGAACTCCCCAGTAATGTAAAACCAATGTATGCATATATATAAAAACATATGAATATATATGAATATATCATATGTAAATATATATTTGGACTTCCATATATATGGGAGTGGAGCGTGGGTGTGTGTTATGGAACCAGGTCCACATAATTGTGGAATTTGACAAGTCTGAACCTTGCAAAAATAAGCCAAGAATCTGGCAATTACAGGAAAAGCTGTTTTGATCTTAAATCTGAATTCCCCAGTTAATAACATGGGCAGATTTCCATGTTGCCCTCTTGAGGCATA
Organism: Bramus lutescens; assembly: GCA_001685075.1. Classification (NCBI taxonomy): domain Eukaryota; kingdom Metazoa; phylum Chordata; class Mammalia; order Rodentia; family Cricetidae; genus Bramus; species Bramus lutescens. Next base: position 20,287 of record LOEQ01004291.1, read on the forward strand.
ATTTCCTCTTTCTTAAGAAAAGTTTCGTCTTTCGCTCTTAAGGCCTTCAACTGATCAGCTGAGGCCCACTCACATTGGTTGGAGTTAACTGATAGTAAATCATTCACAGCCACAAGTTCCTTCCCTGTGTAAAGACATAAACTGTCTGACTGTGGGACTGTTTGCAGCTCACACCAGACGAGGCTATACATGGGAAGGGAAGGGAAAAGATAGAGAGCTTGCACATGAACAATGAACAACCCCCATGGCTTTGGGCTTTGAGTTGTGTAGAGACGGATGAGTAAGTCAAAAGCAAAAGACCTACCCTTGGAAAGGTAACTATCTCATTGAGAGGCCAAGCCCAAGCAAAAAGCCAGTAAGCTGCCCACAAAGGCCTTGATGTCAGCATGAAGTGTAGAAGCCCAAGAATAGCGAGAATGCTTAGTGTGTGGGCCTCGCGGACCTCTGACAGAAACTACTCTACTAGCTCTGCCTTTCTGCTAGCCCCACCCGCCCAACAAGTGTCCTCTCTGGCACCATGTCTTGGGAACTTTATCCCTGTTGCTCTTTGTTGCCTGTCATTAATGCACACCTTGACACATGATAGGTCTTCCAATTATAGTTGTTGCATCTACAGATACATAACTAGTGACGTCATTACATTTCCTCCCCGATTTCTAACTTTTTCTTGTAAAAATCTAAATGTACAAAAAATGAAAATTTTGTCATAAACAGTCATATACACACCACCTAAATTTAACAACTATTAATGTTTTGGAATTCTGAGCAAGATCTTGCTCTCTCTTTTGTGTCTCTGTGTATACATGCATATGTCTAATTTTGAACCGAATTTTACTAAGTCGCTTCAAACTAAATGGCTAGTACCATGACATTTAAGTAGGTCAGCACACCCAGTATATAAAATAGGTACATATTAGGGTTGGGGTCGAAAGATGGCTCAACAGTGAAGGGCACTATTGCTCTTACAAAAGACCCAAGTCCATCAGAGGCCACCATCCATGTTGAGTAGTACACGGCCACCTGTTACATCCGTTTCAGGGCATCTGATGAACTTTTCCAATCTCCACCAGTACTACATTCATGGTCATGCATGCATGTGTTCAGACACACACTTCCATATGCATACACATACATACACACATACACACACACATATATACACACATACATACACACTTTTTTATCTTTAAAAAGAATGACCATGGATGTGCTTTCTACTTAACTCCAGCACCATTAACCACCCTAAGAAATGCAACAGTATTGCCCCACTGTCGTGCAATATTTAGATACATTCCAAATATCCCAACTGATAGCTAAGGCTTTTCCATTAAATAAATTTAATCAAGATCCTGGAACATATTACACACATTATCATTATTATTATTTTATCATTGTTATTACTATTTGAATTGAAATCCTGAAGAAGCAATTCAATGAAGCTACAGAATGTTCTATGTTCTGTGTTGATCTTCCTGGCTCTTCATGGTGACATTTGACTTGTTTTTCTAGCTTCCAAGTATCCTGGAAACTGGTTTTCGATTCACGAACTTGGTCGATTCATGTTAAACATGTCTTCCAAGGATAATTAGTAGATCATGCTTCCTACTTCATGCTAAATCCTATGGAGAGGCACACAGTGTAGCTGGACTACCTCTAGGACAACCAGGATTGAAATGTGATGGACACAGTGACCACCTGATTTGCCTGTCGTGTTAGCATTTCTCCTACTTGTACCAGAAGGAACTCATTCAAGTCAACTTTTGAAAATCTATTTATAATTGAAATCCAAACTAAATTCCTATACCTGAGACTTAATGCAACCCAACGGCCTTGGTTTATTTGTAGTAATCTTTTATCCTTTTTTTTTCTGGAGGGGCAGATGGAAGATCGGGGTGTTCTTCAATTACCTTTGCAGAAAACGCTGCTGAGTTTAAACTCAACCCTTCATGAATTTTAAAATAAAACCACCCTTCCATATATTTAAAAAGACAGCATTTTGTACAAATCTCTGGCTCCAGCATTTTCACTCAGCATTAATTACATATATCAACTTTTCATCCTTCCTGTAAACTGATATTATTTATTAAACTCACAAGAAAAGGCACGATTAATCTTCATGATTCATTGTTTCTCCTGCAAAGAACCATCGCTTATACAGAGGTGGTTTGGTTTGGGGTTTTTCCCCTAATGGGGCTGTGTAATTGGGTTAAGTCTGAGCTACTCGAATCCCTGTACTGCTGGGATTATACAGCAGAGTGCTGGGGGGTATTCAATAAACAAGGAACCTCTTGGTAAAGCATCATTTTTCCTTAATGGTAAGGCATTTAAAATGTATTTATAAACCTAAATAAACTAAGATATATCATGAAACGAAATGCAAATTTCGCATTTGAAAATAAAGCATAAGGCATTTTTGGCTAAGTCCTCCCTGCCCATCAATGGATGCCCTACTAGCTAAGTCTCCATTGCTTCTCCGCAAGCACAGGGAATCCCTAACCCCTGAGTCCTTCCACATTCATGGTTAGGTGTTGTGTCTGGCAAACTCAGAGAAAACAAATAACAAAAGTAAACTTATCTCACCAGCCTGCCTAAGACAGCCAACACTCATCTCTCCAAGTTCTCCCTATTCTCATAGATGTGAAAGTGGGGATTAGAGTCAGGGCTCATGAGGACCTGACCATGTTTAACCATTCAGCTCAATAAATGCCATTCTCCCTCCTCACTTGCACACCCAGACAAGACCCTAGTCACACTCAGTGTCTTCCCCTTCTCTCCAGCACAGCAGCAACCCCTTCTGTCACCGTAACGACAACTCAGCTCATATAGAGAAAGAGTTTCTTTGGGTTCATGTTTTGGGAACCATGATCAACTGGGTCCCATTACTTTGGGACTATGGTGACACATCTTAGACTGGATGTGTGGCAGAATCCTCATGACCGGGTGTGAATAAATAGAATAAGAAAAGGGGCTAGGTCACTGCTGTTTCGTTCAAAAGCAGCCTTTACCCCAATAGCCAATTGGATGCCACCTCTTAAGGGTCCCAAGATATCTCAATAGTGCCACTGTAGGAGAGGTCCCTTCAACACTCAGGACCCTACAGGCATGTACGAAGAGTTGATTGAAGCAAGATACATTGACATAATCAGGATACCTTGCCAAGTGCTTTATTACTAAGAATTCCTATCACATTAACATTGAAGTATAAGTACTTAATGTTGCTATCATTCTACAAATGAGAACCATTAGGCACAAAGAGCTAAGCAGCTCAGCTGGGGTGGGGTGACGCTCATCTTTAATCCCAATACTCAGAAAGCAGAGATAGAGGCAGATGGATATCAGTGAGTTTGAGGGCAACCTGGTCTACAGAGTGGGTTCCAGGACAGCCAAGGCTACCCAGAGAGACCCTGTTGTGGGGGGGGGTGAAGAGTTAAGTAACTCAATCACCATCAAAACCCCTGAAGCTTGGGTCTGAAATCAAACATCTGATACTTAATGATGGCACCTGTCATAGGATCTTGTATTTAGGAAGATCTCAAATAGTACATTTGACAACTTCATTGATTGCATGGGGAAAATGTGGCATCATTCACAGCTACACCCCAGCAGCAGGCAGCCTAGGTCACATGAAGCGCCTCTCCTGATCTTATACTCCAAACTGTCCCCTCACAGGTCAGGGTATCTGGCTTCTCAGCTGCATATTTCTTAGTTGGCATCCCTGGTCTTTTCTTCCTCCTTTCCTCAGCTTTGCCCTTCACACTCTTCCCAGAGTCAGCTTCCAGTGCACAACACTGATCTGATGGTCCTAGGCATGCTAACCTTCAAAGTTCCTAACAGTCTGCAAAATAAAATCAACATTCAGCTCCTGAATCAAGACCTCAAAATGGGGCCGATGGGATGGCTCAGCTTGTCAAGGGGCTTGCTGCCAAGACTGACAATTTTAGTTCAATTTCCAGAACCCACATAGTAGAAGAAGAGAACTGGTTCCAACAAGTTTTCCTCTGACCGCTACACACATGGTGTGGCATGTACATGCCCACACATGCACACACTCAGTCGATGTAAAACATTAACTTAAAATAGCCCAGCTTACCTTCCAAGTCTGCCTGCTCTATACCATATGCCTTAGCCACGGTCCAGGCAAGGCCAGTAATTCTCAAATAGTTTCACCTTGAGACACTTCCACGTGTAATAAACTATGGAGTGGTCCAAACCCTTGCTTTCCTTTCCAAAACACATCATCCACTGCACTACCTGCTGCCCTGTTCTGAGACAGGCAGCGCACACTTAATTGTGGAGTGGATCGTGTCTATCAATTTTTGCTACATTAGAAATTAAATTGGAAAACCTTTAGTACCCTAAATTTAATGGTGTATAATGTGACATGAAAGCAGAGAAGATGACTGATATTTCAGGAAAGGAAGGGGACCAGCCAGCGAGGAGCCGGGGACAGGGAGGAGACCAGTGGGAAAGGGGATGAACTAGAAGCAACTACAATGACATGCATGTGTAAAAATGTCATAATGAAACTAATCAAGTTCAAAAGAACACTAAATTACCATTTGATTTTTCAAATGAAAGAGTTATGTCTATATATTATGAAAAATAATATTGTTCAAAACAGAAAGACAACAGGAATAGTAATGTTTTATACCTTTTGGCAAATATTCAATGTCTCTTGTTTAGTAGAAGATAGCCTAATCTCATATCTTTCTGTGTTCAAGCACTCATAAAATTAGTATCATGAAGCCTTCAGAAAATTCCATCATATGCTGATGAGGAAAATGAATGTGAAGAGACAAATAAATCTTAGTATTATTATGAGAAATGTTTTAATGCAGGGGTTCCCTGAGGCAGCAGTGGAGAACGCCCAGGTCCTTGCATCCTTTATGAAAAAGACATCCTACTTTCAGACGAATTCACCCAATGCCTGTGACATCTCTTCATGTTCTTCCCCTTTAGTTTCCTCCCACTGAAACTCAGCACATCTAGCCATGTGTATGGTGTCGTTTTCTTAGATCTTCCATCTCTAAAATGCATTCCTTTGAGCAGCAGCTGTAACTTCCCAACACACACACAACTATTTCTCTTTTACATTTCCATAGCACTTCTGGTACCCGCTTCACATCTCTGCTGTTCCTTTTCTACCTACGTTCACTGTGGCATATTGCACCGTCTCTTGCATCTTCTCCAGTGACAGCCAAAGCAATCAATGTTCACCTACTAGGGAAGAGATTTTTTTAGAGTCATGGGACCTTTCTACAGCTCTCAAGTTACACCATTCAAACCATCTGATTCTGTCATTATTTAAAAAGTCTATTACATTTTTCCCACAGTAAAATGGCCCTCCCATCCATAAAGAAGACATAAAACTACAGCCAAGGCATAGGCACTTATCTATAAAAGGCAAAGGATTTATGCAATCTGAAGAGAAACCATAGTATGATACATATTTATCTGCAATCCTGGCTATTTGGGATGCTGAAACCTAACAGTCATGAGTTGGAATCCTGCATAAGCAATTGAGCAAGGCTCTATCAAAATTTAAAAGAGAGTCATGTATATATCCACCAAAGAGTGCTTGCTTTACCTCATGCAAGACCCTAGATTCCACCCCCAGTATACACCTCCCCCTAAAAAAAGAAAGAAGAGAAGAAATAGAGATGAGGGGAAGAGAGAGAGAGAGAGAGAAAGGGGCATAAGGATACATTTTTTAATCAATACATCACAGACATACAACATGTCCAATAGATTGAATGTTCAATCTGACAAGACATGTTCTAGAAGTCGTTGAATTTGAATTTGACCTGGGTGAAGTGGCCCTCTCATTCACATCTATGTCAGTAACATTTAAATGACCTTAGATGTTTCAGTAAGGAGCTCCAACTCCATCCCTACCTCTACAACAATTCTATGTGCAACTGTGTGTAGGCACAGCATTCCTGGAACTCAGTGCCTTCCAGTAGCTTCAAGTCCCTTGAAGCCAAAGCCAATCCCTTTCCATCTCTGAGCATTAGTGTCTTTCCCTTAGTAAATGTGTCATAAATTTTTAGGGAACAAATAATCCCACAGTAAAAAGGAAATTAAATTAATCCAAAGTCTGGTTGGTCTTAACATAGGCCCAGCATGTTATAATCACAAGAAGCCATGGGACAGGCTGTAGCTGAGGAGTCTACATAAAGCTGTGACTCTAGGCATTACAGTGCCACAGGAATGACTAAGGCACCACTAGCACAAAGCTCACACTGTCACCTGATATTGCCTGCTATGACAAACAGCCCTATGTCACCAACAAAGCACCCTCGTTCTTGATTCTTTATCTGACTTGGAGGCTAGGATATTTCAAATTCCACCTCACACAATTTATTTCTGCTTCTAATTGACACATAACTAAAGGCAAGGGCTAATGGAATGTCAAAGCAGTGTCATCACACCCCTTAATTGATAGGAAGGTGCTTGCATAACTATTCCAGACAAAATGATGTTCTCACTGATGGGAGATATAGAATGTACAATTTGCATCTCATCAGAAAGAAAAACCCTCTGGTTTCCTTTACAAAGCAATAATGTCCTCGATACTGCTGACTGTGCTCTTTTGGGAAGTAGCCATCATGCCCTGCACACAGTTAGAGCAAGAGGAAATATTGCCTCGCCAGGTGTCAGATTTCCCTTCTACAATGGAAGGATGTGTGGGACAGCATTTCAAACAGAGTCACGGAGGAAAGGGGAGGCTGACAAGGAAAATGGATGGACAAGAGGGAAAACGTGTTGAGAAGGAAGCTGTCAGCTGTGGATCCCCATTTGTGCGTCAGCAGCGTCCTAATTAAAAATGCCCATCATCAGAGCCTTTAGGGAGCAAAGCGAAAAAATAAAAATAAATACAAGGTAATAAAAGGAAGCTACATCTTTCCAGTGCTAGTGGGTTTGGCGATGAAGCAGAGCGCAGGAGTACATTGCTATCCCACCATCTAAGATATTCACTGCATCTATGTCCCAAGCCAGGCGGCCTGCCTCTTCGTCAAGAATGCTTTTGTTCGGAATGAACATAAAAATTAAGTTGAAGTATGTCGTTTGGAAATATTGGGGGTATTGCTATGCAATTTGAGGCTCAGTTCTATTCAATTCATCAATAATGATTTCTTTCTTTCCTATAATTAGAGTCCTGAACCTTCTGTGTTTACAGTGACATTAGTCAATTCCCCAGATGCCTGGGCCAAATTAAATAAAGGACCGCAGGGAAATTTATCTACAGAACATGAATCTTTAATGAGCCCTAGTCCCTATAACTCTTACAGCAGAGACAGACTTGCAGGGACTGATCTAGTTTCCTTCCCTACGGAGGCTGGGGAACCTGGACAGATAAATGACCATCCTTACTCCTCTTGCTTCCCACATAACAGAAGAGGAGCCAATGGGATGATCAGCAAGGTTTCTTCTCCTCTGTCCTTCAGACTCCATCCTCCTCCTCCCATTACCCTCCTCCTCCTGGGAAAGTGATACAGGATAATTTAATATGTGGTGGATGTATATTATGAGATCATAATGGTGGTCCTTAGAAGTGCTGGCTCAACTTCAGTATCACTTTTATCACTTACTAGCTATGGGACTTTGAGTAATATACCTAAGAACACTATGCTTTTGTTTCTGAAGTATCAGCCTGCCTCCTTGTTAGGTTTAAAGGCCATCTTATAGTAAAGACAAACTAGGTTCACTCCTGTTTATTATTAAACCTCTGTTTCTCAAGGATTGGACTATGCCTTAAATGTAACCTTAACTATAAATGGTATGCACTGCCTGTTCCAGAAATAGTAATCATGTCTTTGTTTCAAAAAGTTGTTTATCACCATTATGTAACCCTACCTTTGTATCAAAAAGTGTGACTACCTTGTTATGACAACCTATTGTTATTACTACCTTGTTATGTCTACCTTGAAACCATGCCTTTGTTTCAGAAGGGACTAACTTGGTATGCTTATGCTGTACTCCTGTAACCCTGTCTATATTGCCTGGCAAATCCCCCATTTGGAACCCCCCTAACCATGAGATATAAAAGCCTTGTCTTCTTCAAATTCAATGCTGACCTCTCGAACCCTTCCTTAAGGGGAGGCAACCTTTGTACATGAATAAAAATATTTGCTTTAATTAATTGTTTGTTGTTGTGGGATAATGCTCTTGCACACTGTAAATATTTGTCACTCGTATTAGTTTACTAAAATGCTGATTGTCTAGTAGTCAGGCACGAAGCATACACAGGTGGGGTGACCAGACAAAGAGAATTCTGGGATGCAGTCATCATCCAGAAGCAGAGGAAGTAAGATGAGAACACCTTACCAAAAAAAGATACCAAGCCACATGGCTAAACACAGCTAAAAATTATGGGTTAATTTAAGTTGTAAGAACTAGTGAGTAATAAGCCTTAATGACAAGCCAAACAGTTATTTGGGACTGTATTTATTTGGGACTGAATGGCTATGGGACCAGGTGAGACAGAAACTTCCATCTACAAATGGTGCCCAACCTCCACATAAAACATGAGAGAGCTTGGAAAGGGATTCTAGACACAAAAGAACAGGGTCAAGCATGACTTCTTGGTAGCAGCATTTTCTCAGGTAGGCTCAGCTTGCTAAAGGTAAGCAGAGGCACAGCTCCTTTAAGAGAGACCTCCTGACTCAGCATTAGTGGTAGAAACCTTGCAGCTCTTTTAAGAGGCTCTTCCACCAAACTCTTAAATGCTGTTTATGAGCAGCTGGCATCAGGCTTCTTGGTGATGGCATGGACCTAGAAACTCCACAGAGTTGTGGAAATAAATGTGGTTCCTGCCAGTAGCTTTGCCATGAAGCTAGACTCTCAAAAAGCTAAGGAATGGGGTAGAGCCAGCCACCAAAGTCATTGCTTTAATCCTAACCATCTTGCTTAGCAGATTAAAGACTCATGTGGTCAGAAAAAGAAATATAACAATAAAGACATATCCAGATAAAAAAAAACTTTAAATGTTTTACAGTGTGTTTAAAAATGTACATAGGCTTGGGAGAGTGAACGAAAAGGACAGAGAAAGTTTGTTACAAAGAAATAAAGTAATAGGGTATGGTGGTCTATGCCTTTAATACCAGCACTTAAGAGGCAGAGGCAGGTGGATCTCTGTGAGTTAAAAGCCAACCTGGTCTACAGAGTGAGTTCCAGGATCATCAAAGATACACAAAGAAACCCTGTCTCAAAACAAAACAAAACAAAGCAAAACAAAACTTAAAAAATAGAAATAAAAGAAATAAAGAAAACTTACATAAAGATAAAAAATACACAGGTAATCTGGATACTATATATTATTGTGTTGTCTTTGAATTGTTTGACTGCAGAGGAAGGAGCAACAGCTTCTTAAAGACATTTGATTATAAATGCTGCTGTATTAATCCAACCTATATATTTTGAAAATGCCTTGACTTAAAAATGTAAGTCAAAACATATGTTACTTTGGAGAAGAGGTTTTGCTTTTGTTTCCACAGGAAATATAAGGTTTGATCAGGGAAGACTCCCTGAAAAATTTCCAGAAGGAATGGATGGCCCAGATGATCCAATGTTTCAGAGACCTCTATTGCCATTTTCTCTGAGTTCTACATCCAGAACAAGCCTCAAGACTGTTGGCTGAAATAATCCAGTCTCAAATAATACTCAAATCAGGACTTGACCATAATCATAACTTTTCTTTGGGTCCCATAAGATTATCAGAGTCCTCAATCAGCAGGAAATAACCTAGAAAACTACTCGCATATTCTCAAACAATAGATTATGGTTGCTTGTCTTTGTTTAGAATGTTGGTTGCAAGTTGTTAAGGATAATGATCAGGAAAAAAGCTAAACAAAGGAGATTAGAGTCAGAGTTCTTGTTTTGAAAAGAAAAAAAGAGAAACTGTGCAGAATAATGCTCTTGTATACTGAAAGATTTGTCACTCGTATTAAATAGAATACTGAATGACCAGTAGCCAGGCAAGAAGTATAGGTAGGGTGACCAGACTAAGAGAATTCTAGGAAGAGGAAAGGCAGAGATGTAGTCACAAGTCAGATGTAGAAGAAGCAAGATAAGAATGCCTTACTGAGAAAAGGTACCAAGCCACGTGGCTAAACATATACAAGAATTATGAATTAATTTAAGTTGTAAGAGGTAGTCAGTAATAAGCCTAAACAATAGGCCAATAGACAGAAACTTTCATCTACAGTTTTCTTTCATTAATTTGGCCACAGTGATTTGAGTTAGTAGTCTTTCTCCTCTAATCTTTGTGACTAACAGTTCCTTTATCTATAAAATGGGGTCATAATAGCAGTATCTATGTATCATAGAGTTAGTAGGATCAAATGAAAGAATCTCCATAAAACACTTACTATAGCAATTTATGTGTATCAAACATACAATAAATGTTTGCTGATATGATGGGTATAATGTATCTGGGAAAGGGAAGAATATTTTCTCTGAAGAGTCTGCCACATATGTGGTCACACAGGTCTTCTAAAGGTGAGAAATTGCCTGAGCTATGAGGGAAGTCCTTTGTCATAAAATAAAAAAGGTCAATTGTTGAGGTCATAGGTTCTTTTATAGTATAAAATATTACTACCACTGTAGTTTAAGTATATTCTATATTTTAAGTAAACCTTGCTTATTTATTAAGTTATTGTGAATATGCTTATTAGAAAGAGTAAAAGAATATAAAAAAGAGATAAAAGAAAAAGCAGTAAGAATAAGGGGAGGACAAAATGCCAGTGTCTGTCACCTTTAGTATTGCTTAATTTCTTTTTATGTCTATTTATAAATTAGACTTCACTTGTATCTAATATAATAAATAACTTCTTCAAATGGTTCAAAGATCTCTATTTGGAAAGGTCACATGCAGCCCATATCCATGGTTTGTTTGCATATCAAAACTTGGTTTGACTTAAAATGACTACCAGCCTGAATCCCAAGAAAAGAATGACTACTGGCAACCATCTTTGATAGTTCTGGTCCAAATACTGCAGAGCCACTCAGAATGACCCAAGGGCTGACATCACCAACAACCCTACCTTGATACTTGAAACATAGTCTAAAACTCAACTCAAGAAAAGGATTAATATTCTGACCAGAAGCAGGCACATATACATACAGAATTGAATTCATAAGTTCTTTGGGCATCTGCTTACTGGTACCTTGATAGGAAGAACTTGCTACTTGACAAAATACACCAAGGAGGAATGAGTTTTAACAAAGAAATACTCAATAGAATTATGATGTTGCTAAGTTTAAGAAACTAAAAATCACCTGAGACTAGAGAGATAGAGCCCAGTTGGTAAAGTACTTGCCACATTTAACATGAGGACTTGCATTCAATTCCTTGTGCCCACTAAAAACCAAGAATTCCAGCATTGGAGGAGCAGAAATAGGTGGATCCATGGGACTCATTGACCAGTCAACCTAGCCTAAACAGTGAGCTCCAGGTCTCAGTGAGTGGTGGGAGGCATTGCCTCAAATATAAAGGGGACAGGTTCCTGAGGAAAGACACCCAGTTTTGACCTCTGTCCTTCACAGGTTTGTGTACTCATGTGCATATACTTGAACTCCCACAGGAACTCCCCCATACACACACACACACACACACACACACACACACACACACACCTTTGCTGAAATGTGACACAAAACAATGATGTCATATCTGTTGATGGAGGCCGCTAGTTCATTTTTTAACTGCTCTGACTTGAAATAATCACACAGAAACTATGTTATTTAAATCACTGCTTGGCCAATCACTTAAGTGTACTGCTAGCTTGCTCTTACATTTTAAATTAGCCCATTTCTATCATTTTATGTTTTACTATGAGGCTCCTGGCCTACCAGCAAGGTTCCAGCTGGCAGCTCACATCTTTCTCCTCTGGTAGCTGCATGGCTTCTCCCTGACCCCACCTACTCTCTCTGTATAACTTTTCCAGCCTAACTCTATTCTGTTAAGCCACTGGTCAAAAACAGCTTCTTTATTCATTAACCAATAAAAGCAACACGTATACAGAAGGACTCCCCACAGCATTTCCCTTTTTTTGTTTAAATAAAAAGGAAGGTTTTCACTTTAACAAAATAAAATTACATATAATAAACAGGTATCAAGCAAGAATTACAGTTACAATATTTATATCTACTTTATCTTTTATCATAACTAAGGAAAACTATAATTATAACTATCTATTCTTCAAAAAACCCAGAAGGATATAATATTACCTAAGTTAACAGAAAGTACATTGTAAACAACTTCCAAAACTCTAGAATTGACAGAGATATCTCACTGTCTGGATAGTCACCCAAAGTTCTTCTGTATCATTGGAGCAGCCATATTCAGCCTAAAGGCCCAAAGCATCTGGCAGACTTTTCCATGAAGCAGGAAACTTGAAAATATGTTCTGTCTTATAATGGCAAAGTCTATTAGTTTCTTTCTTCTGTGTCCCACAGAATGTCTGGCAGACTTATCATGAAGCAGGAACCCCAAAGGAGGGTCTTATCCTTTTGCAAGTTCAGCAGTCATTTTTCTGTGGGTATTCATGTCCAGTTCATACAGTATAACACCAAGCAGTCCAGACAAGAGAAGTTTCTTGTACAAATGGCTAACAAATTCCTCGAGGAGCCTCTTTGATGTGCATCCTTCTCTTGAAGTACATTGGTGCTGCCAAAAGCAGATGTGTCTCACTTTCATAAAAAGTCTTAAGTTCTTAAAATATTTTAAATGCCATATTCTTAAGGCCTCTGATAGATTTGAAGAATATTTAACTGAAATATACCTCTATATATCTAGAAAACCTAACTAACATGACTACAAGCTTGACTATTATAGATGATTATCTATTAACCTTTATTTCTTAATTATACACTACATTTTTAAATGAGCTGCACAAACACAATACCTTAATCAAGAGCAGAAATATATATGTGTGTGTGTGTGTGTGTGCATAACAAAATTGATCTGAAATTTGTATCAATAAACCAAGATCCATACCAATGCAAAGTACCGTCTCTATAGAATATTCCCCTTCAAATGTAAAGAAACATTTATATTCAATATTTGGGAATTTGGGCATAGTTCTCTCCAAACTGCTTCCTGCTTTTTGTTGGGCAAAGTAATTTTGGGGGCTGTTTATAATGACATTTTGGGGAGTCTTGGTCCATCAAATCACATTAGTCTGAGAGGAATCCAATTTCTTATCCTCTGTGGAAACAAAAGAAGACCCTCTTTTCCAAAGCAACAAATCCTTAGACCCAAACTTTGAAGTCAAGATACCTTTAAAATATATATGTTGGTTTAGCTTAGCAGCCCATACAATAACATGTCTCTCTGTACTTAGTTCCTTCACAGTCAAAAATTCAAAGAAAACACAATAATATACACAAACCAGACTCTCTGTGTATTTTCCATCTTTATGTAGCTTATTTTTCTGTACTTCTTTAATCTATGACTGTCTGTACTCTGTCTCTTTAAAGACTTTAACTTTTCTTAAACCATTTACTTCTTTTTATAACTGTCTATATTCTTTTTTTTTCTCTTCTCTCAGGCCTACATACATTTATACAACACTGTGACCCATTTAGAGTCTTTTTATCTGAGTCTTTATTGCATATCTGCAATTGTTTTCTGAACAGGAGTGCCTATTTTTTAAATGTTAAGCAGGTGTGGCTAGGACTAAGGCTGCTTTGCCTTTTGACTCTGCCTAGTCCAACATGGCAGAGGCACATTTACCTCCTCTGCAACCTGTGCACACTGCCCCCATTCCAAGTATGTAGTGGGTCTATATCGCACCATTAAGTACTTTGTAACACACTACTCACAAAACCCATTTAAATGCTGAGTCACCTGAATGAGCCAGAGCTGTATGTGCAACTAGCATGAACCAGGAAGCCTTCTTAAAGGATCAGCATGGCTTTTGCTGCCATTGCTGAGTCAGGAAGACCTATCTTAAACTCGCCACCAGCAAACAGAGTTTATCTGAAGGAAAAAATTGCCAGCTACCAAGAAGCCAAGCTTAACTCTTTTGAGTCTAGAATTTTTTCCCAAGCTCTTTCAGGTTTTATATGTGATGTAGGAGGGTCATCTGTCTATGTGTTACTTTCATTGGTTAATAAAGAAACTGTCTTGGC